>PISX010021748.1:0-33017 GCA_004024625.1 Mellivora capensis
GCCATTTGTATGTCTTCATTGGAGAAGTGTCTGTTCATATCTTCTGCCCATTTTTTGATATGATTATCTGTTTTGTGTGTGTTGAGTTTGAGAAGTTCTTTATAGATCCTGGATATCAACCTTTTGTCTGTACTGTCATTTGCAAATATCTTCTCCCATTCTGTGGGTTGCCTCTTTGTTTTGTTGACTGTTTCCTTTGTTGTGCAGAAGCTTTTGATCTTGAAAAAATCCCAAAAGTTCATTTTCGCTTTTGTTTCCTTTGCCTTTGGAGACATATCTTGAAAGAAGTTGCTGTGGCTTTTTATCGAAGAGGTTACTGCCTATGTTCTCCTCTAGGATTCTGATGGATTCCTGTCTCACGTTGAGGTCTTTTATCCATTTCGAGTTTATCTTTGTGTATGGTGTAAGAGAATGGTTGAGTTTCATTCTTCTACATATAGCTGTCCAATTTTCCCAGCACCATTTATTGAAGAGACTGTCTTTTTTCCATTGTATATTTTTTCCTGCTTTGTCGAAGATCATTTGACCATAGAGTTTGTTTTGTTTTTAAAAAGCAGATCTGATTTTTTTTTTCTTTTCAGATACTCGAATTTGATCAAAGTGCATACAAGGAGTAAAATAGTTAAAAGTCAAATAAATGAAGGGGGAAAAGAGGGAGAAAAGTTCACTGATCATCTGGAAATGAAGGAAACGCTCTTGGATAATGGGTTGATTGCACAGTGGTGGTCCAAGAGGTAGAGAAGAGAGTGTGCAGGTTTCCATCGGGACATTGTAACTTGGCATAATTATTTATGGTTGTTAAGAGGCTTTTACAGAAGTAAGATTTAAAGATTCCATCAACATAGAGCACAAATTTTGTCAGAAATCACAGACCTAGAAGTAACAGCTGCATTCACAGATTTCTCATTCCTACCAAAACCCTGGCAGGGGCTTTGTATGCTTTATTGTCTTTAGTTCTTGTAGCCCATTACCTAAGATAGGATTAGTACCTTCATTGCACACAGGAGATATTGAGGTTTAGAGAGCTTATGTCAATTGTTCAAGGTCATACAACTGATGCGTAATAGAGGTTGTCTTTGAACTTAGGTCTATCTTGTTGAAAAACTGGTTTCTTAACCTCAGTGGCATACCATATAGATAACAGTTGGTGAGAAGAGTTTCTTACTTGCTTTTATCTTCTCTAAACCTCAGTTGTTATTCTGGGGTGGCAGATGTCATGTCCATCTTCCCCCTTCTTATGTCCCCCTATGCTCAGTATAGTGCCCAACACATAACAGGAGCTTGACAAATATTTGTTGAACAGATCAATGAACTGTGAGATTTGTTGTAATTAATATCCATCCCGTTTATAAATACGGATATAGTAATTCTTAGGGAGGTTCTTAATTTTAGGAAGTTGAAGAGATGGAGGAAAGATTCATTGAGAATCATTGTATATTAAATGATGCTCTGAAATACAATCACTATCATTAAGTATAGTTATATGCTTACAGATATTAAAAGAAAGACTATGAGCTTTGCCAAATACACACATGTGCACGCGCGCACGCACGTACACACACACACACTATATCTAGATATTTTGTATAGAAAACCAGGAGAGTCTATCTCTACTCTAGCCAATGTTGCTCAGAGTCTGCAGACATTACTCTGTTGGAGTGAGGACATTAAAATTCTGTTAAACAGTACAGCCTCTGAAACTGTGTTGTCTAGGTTTAGGACTTTAAATATTATTTCATCACTTACCAACTGTGTTTGTTCAAGTCTTTTGAGTCACAGCCATCAAGTCTACAGTAGAGAGGAGGAAACAGTAGCATGCACGGTGAAATTCAGATCAGAATTCAGGTATGACACATGGGAAAGGAAGGGAAGCAAAGAGATAGGATTGGAGACTTTCAAATTATCGTCTACTTCTGAGGAAGTCATCAGGCATGCTGAGGAGGAGACCATAAGCCATAGTCACCTGTTATGGGAAACCTGCTCCTGCCATGCTCCCTCATTGTCTAGGAGCAAGCTGGTGACAAGCTTGGTCTTGCTACAAATGGGCTAGTAGATTGAGAGGGACAGCAGGAGAGTCTGCTCATCATCTGTGTTCCTGATATTAGAGATCTAAGTGGTGCATTTTCTGGAACACCACATCAACTATAACCCTGGACAAAGAACTAATTTCTCTAATTGTTTTCTCAGTAGAACTCTTCAAAGGGGTACACATATTCTCTACCTCTGATTTCTGTTCTGTTGTGAACCCCTGAACCATTCATAAAGGACATTTGCTTCTACCAGTGAACTCTTCCTCAAGGTGATATCTAGTATGGGTCTTTCTGCTCAACTCCAAAGGCTACTCTGGCCTTGTGTGTTCCTTGATTCTTCTTTCTCACAGCCAGTATTGAATCTATTAGAATTTCTATCATCTTTGCCTTTGAATACGTAGAGTCCACCCAGTTTTCACTCTTTCCATGGTTGTTGCTCTGGGCTAAGTCTTTGTTATTTCTCCTCTGTTACTTCAGGAATTTCCTTGTGTTCTTCCTACTTCAGCTCTTTGTAGTGTATAGTATATTCTGAAGCTTAAGCAACCAAAATGAATTTTTAAGTTACACTATGTCTTCCGTCTTAAAGACCTTTGGTGACTCTCCATCACACTCAGCCAACTTCTGATAATGGTCCACAAGCACCATTTCTTAGTTTCATAATCTCCTCTTCTGCCATGCTTTCCCTTCTTGCTCTGTTCCAGCAACACCGGTTTAGTTGTTCCTTGAACGCCAAGCACCTCCTTGCCACAGGATGTTTGCATTTGTTCTTCCCTTGGCCAGGAACATTCTTCTCCCATATATCTGCATTTCTTACTCCTTCACTTCTTTTGAGCCTTTTCTCAAATGCCACCTGAGTAGTGAGAGCTTCATAACCTGTAATCACTGCCTGTAAAATAAAACTGTCTCCCTCAGTACTTCCTGACCTGCTCACCCTGACCGTTGTTCCCCTGCAGTACATAATAACACTTGGCACGTTACGTATTTATCCACTTATTTACAAATTTTCTCTCTCTTTTTAGCATTCACACTAAAAAACCAGGCTCCATAAGAGCAAAGATTTCATCTTTTTTATTTATACTATATTCCCGGTGTTTGACACAGAGCGAACGAAGGATAGACTACACTGTTCTATGTCCTCTATGGTGCATGTCAGACTCCAATTTGTGTAAGATGTTGCTTTTAAAAATCAAAGCCCTTATTCTTTATATAGACATTTTTTCTGCATATTTCAGTTTTATTTTGTTAAGGTGGCTTTAACAATAACAAGGAGCAAAGATTAAAAAATTGAGACAATCTTAATGCTTCTTCATGCACAGGTAGGACTAGTTAATGATAACATTTTTAGGGAGATGCCAAAGAGGTATTAACGATGTTGCCTTTCTTATTAACATTTCATGCCCTGTTTTCAAATACCTAAACTTGTTTTCTCCTTTCACTGGTCATCAAATGTAAATTCTCTAAAAACTTTAACCCTCAGCATCAACTTTTTCCAAGATAATGGCCAAATATTATACAAGAAGGCAGTGGGCATTGGTGGGCAGTGAGGGTTTAGGAGATGAAATGCATGTTCTGCATCACTTCTCTGCTTAATACCCCTCTCCCCTTATCCTTTTCTCTCTCTCTTTTTTTTTTACTTTTGTATTTGTTCTCTCAGTTAATATATAGACATTTATTCAAAGTTTACTCTAATAGAGTCTATGTCACTTTATTACTAAGGAGTGTTTCTTTGTCCATTAAACTCTGAGCGTGTTGGTTATCTATCAGACCTCTTTGGCCCATGGTACTCTGTTCCCATCTGAGTTCTCTGTGTCTTTTCCCCTTGCTTTGTTTTTGCTGCCACCCTGCAGGGAAGGAGAGAGAATTTTGGGAACTACAGTGTTACTCTCTGCTCCGTGCATGTAATAGAGTACACTGAACATTTGCAGAACTGATTTGAATTGACTTCAGTTTATACCTTTAAAGATTCCCCGGAGTATCCCATTTTGGAGTCTATGTACTTGCTTAACCAGTTCAGGCCTAGTCATAGTGGCTCACATGTGTGCCATGTTTCTCCCTTCTTTTTTCCTCTCTAACCCTATTACAACAAATAAAGCAGTGAAACTGAAAGTAGAGATTTGAGACAATCGTAATACTGTCTTCCTTCTTAATTAGAAATTTATGCTAGAATCCCCTCCCTAATTATTACTATTTTTTTGCAAATGCAGTTGAAGTTTAACATATGTACAGAAAATTGAGCAAATAATAAGTTAGAGGTTGACAAAATCTTACGACGTGACCATACCCATGGTCAGCAAAGGGGTCAATGCTTCCCAGATCAGCACTCAAACGAGAAACAAACTTACAAGCTTCCCAGAAGGCCTGTCATGACCCTCAGAGTCATTAGCCCCAGCAAGGGCAACTACTCCCCATTTCCCAGACTCCTAGTAAAAAGAGTTGGTTTTGCCTGTTTTTAAACTATTATATAAAAGGAACGGTGCAGTATGTATTCTTTTTGTGTCTGACTTCCTTTGATCAGCATTGTATTTGGGATATTTACTCGTGCTTCGAAGGTTATAGTTCAGAACCCTTCTCATTTTGTTTGGCAAGACCCAGACCCCTGCTTTGTTACCCTTAGATGCTCATGTGGGTGACTTTGAGCCAGGGAGACATATCTTCTCAAATTGACTCTTCTGTTGCTAAGAACCCTCAACTGGAAAGCAATGGAGCCTTTTTAAATCTGCATTTCAAATTTCAGGTACTGCTAACTAACATGGAAAACTGAGAAGCTTCGAGAATGGTGGTCTAGTTTATTGGCCAATAATTAGATGTGCAATCAGTGAAGTCAGGCTCACAAAACTAGTTACTGAATTTTCCAGGAGAGGAGCCAGTGCTTTGAGCCTCCTCTGCAACAGCTATGATGAATAAGTTAAAGGTATTCTTTCATTCACGGCATTTTCCCAGCCACCATGATAATTCCTGGCCCACCCATACTCCTGGAAAAACCTGCCAGGAGTTTTGTCTAGCTAGGCTAGTTGAGAATGGAAATGCTGTCATTTGGAACAAGTTAATATTGTGGTATTTGATGGATAAAAGCTAAGCAAAATGTTACTCTAAGAGCACTGAGTTCCCTCCAGCTGCATCACTGATTAACTTTGGAGAGATGGCATAACTGCAATGGGGTCTGGGACCCTGAGTTCTTATCCTAGTTTTGTCCCTAACTCATGGCGAAAATTTCACCAACGTATTTGGATGTTAGTTTCCTCCTGAAAAAAAAAAAAAAAATCAGAATGTAAAGGTCTGTGGTCTCTGAAGCCTCTGTTATTCCTTGTGTGGCTGCTAAGCCCCACTTTTGTGCCTTTCTTGGTCTTGCTCCAGCTTTCTGGATGATAACCTCTGTCCGTCAACTTGTCTGCAAAGTATCTCTTCTACCAAGCCTTTCAGAATTAGCCTCCCTCTGTGCTGCTCTCTCTCATATTGGAAGCTGTCAGCATCAACGTGTGATGCTGCTTCTCCCTTTGTTGATCATGTTACTTTGTAACATTGTCCTCTGTTCCCACACTTGGGGTTTATCACTGTCCACTCTCAAGGACTTACGAGTCCATCCAGAGATACTTATGCAATCATCCGTAGTATTTTATCTCATGTGGTGAACAGAAAGACTCCATGAAATTTGTATTCCTGATCTCAAAATCTTTAAAGAAGAGGTTATGATTCACTCTATCTTGTCCTGAAATACAGTTCTACCCCTTTCACCCCCCAAACCTAAAAGTGACAATTGTTCAACAATGTGAGATCCTTCTGCTGAGACGAACATGAGCAATGGGCAGAGTGGGTAGCAGAGAAGATAGGGAATGTGGAGCCAGGAAAAAGACAAACCATAATCATCCAGTCTTTAAAACAACAACTATTTAACAAATAAGAATAGGTCATTACTTCTTTAATCTGATAAAAGACATTTATTTAAAAATTTCCCCAACCATTAACAGCTCCGGAAACAACAGATGTTGGAGAGGATGTGGAGAAAGGGGAACCCTCTTACACTGTTGGTGGGAATGTAAACTCTGAAAAACAGTATGGGGGTTCCTCAAAAAGTTAAAAATAGGCTACCATATGACCCAGTAATTGCCCTACTGGGTATTTACCCCAAAGATACAAATACAGTGATCTGAAGGGGCACCTGCACTCCTGTTTATAGCAGCAATGTACATAATAGCCAAAAATATGGAAAGAGCCCACAAGCCCACTGACTGATGAATGGATAAAGAAGACATGGCATATATATATATATATATATATATATATATATACTCAGCCATCAAAAAGAATGAAATCTTGTCATTCGCTACAACATGGGGTGGAACTAGAGGGTACTATGTTAAGTGAAATAAGTCAGTCAGAGAAAGACAAAAACCATATGATTTCACTCATATGTGGAATTTAAGAAACAAAACAGATGGACATAGGGGAAGGGAAGGAAAAATGAAATAAGATAGAAATTGAGAGGGAGGCAAAATGTAAGAGATGGTGAGCTCTAGGAAACAGGGTTGCTGGGGGAGGAACATAGCGGGATGGGGTAGCTGAGTGATGGGCATTAAGGAGGGCATTGGATGTAATGAGTACTGGGTGTTATATGCAACTGATAAATCACTAAATTCTACCTCTGAAACTAAAAAAAAAAATCCTGCTATCAGTGAAGGTGTTTGATGTCCAATTATGTACCTTCTTGCTTTAGAAAAAAAATTTTTTCAGCAAACATCCCTAATAGAGAAATGCTAAGAACACCCCCTTTAAAATCAGGAACATCATAAGAATTTTCAGTATCACCATTTCTCTTTTTTTTTTAAAGATTTTATTTATTTATTTGACAGACAGAGATCACAAGTAGGCAGAGAGGCAGGCAGAGAGAGAGGGGGAAGCAGGCTCTCCACTGAGCAGAGAGCCCGATGCGGGGCTCGATCCCAGGACCCCGGGATCATGACCCGAGCCGAAGGCAGAGGCTTTAACCCACTGAGCCACCCAGGCGCCCCTCAGTATCACCATTTCTAATATTGTTTAGGAGATTCTAGCCAGAAACATAAGACAAGCAAATATATAAATACACACATACACACAACACAAAAAAAGGGGAAAAAAGAATTAAATAAGAAGGAAAAAAACACACCTTATTGATTGATTATATAATTGTTTACATAGAAAATCTAAAACGTTACAGGTGTGGTATTAGAATTAATGAGAATTTAGTAATATTGCAGAATATAAAGTTGATATATATAAGTCAACTGCATTTCTATGTACCAGAAACTAAGGGTTAGAAATCTACAAGTATAAAAATATAGAGCACCTAAAAATCAAACTATGAAATTCATAGTCATCTTTATGGAAAGATCTAAAATACACTTGAGAGATATTAATGGAAACAAAAGGAGAGATAGACTAAATTCATGTGATAGAAAAAATTTAATATTGTAAAGGTGGTAATTCCTGCCAAAGTGATTTATAGATTCAAACAAAATCCAATAAAAAATTATCTCAATAAGTTTTTCTATAGAACCATGTAAGGTTTTAGGATAGGCTGGCCCTAAAATATTTAATGAAGAAAATCAAGGCCAAAAACATTCATGACAATTTGGAGAGAAAAGAAGAACCATAGTGGGCACCTATCCTACCTGCTATCCAGGGTTGTCATAGAACCACAACAATTAAGCCAATGGAGACTGGCATAGGAATAGGTATGTTTAACCCAACAGGGAATGCAGAAACAGATCCATATGGAGAGTAAAACTTGATACTTAATGGAGTTGACATTGCAGGATAAAGGAATGAGAGGTTATCCAGTAAGTCAGACAACTCTCTGAAACACGTGTTTGAAGTCCGAGTCTAAGCTCTGTCCTCAGCACCTGTGCGACCATAGGTTCTTCCACTTGGAATCCCCAAAGGAGGAGACTTATAGAGCATCAGGGGATAAACACCTGGACAAATGCCATTGGCAGTGTGCACAGGGCCAGTGAGAGCTGCCTGCACAGAGGCAGGCCATCAGGGGAGACATTACCTATAGAAAATAACAAAACAATAGTAAAATTGGCTAAATATTGAACTGTCTCTTATTAGCACTGAGAGTGGGCAATTCTTAAAAAAAATGTCCGTGATGAAATGATGATGTATTCCCTGAAAAGTATTTTTCCCCCTTAGGTTCTAAGTAATTGCAACAGTTGCTGTTTCGTTTTAATAACATATATGTAAGCTCCAATATATGTTACCTCATTTTTCTTATGTTTTTATAAACATTATATTCTTTTCTAGCCATTCTACTGTATTGCACAGTACTATGGAAGTGACTTCGGAGAACTCTCCAGTGTATAGTTAGTGTCCTGCCATGCGGGGACCCAGAGACAAGCATCTGTTTTGAAAGTAAGTTTGTGATGGTTCAGAGTCTTTGAAACTCCCTTCCAGTGACACTTCTGTTGAGCTGCCTATTACTAAACCAAACGACTGTGGCACAGTAATTCTAAAGATGAAGAAATGGAATCGGAGTTAATATAGCTGTCACTTTATGTAATAATTTCAGCATTTCAATCATGCTTAAAATTTAAAAGAATGAAATAGAGAGCTGCCACTGGTAACCCAATCATCATGGCAATTTTTCTCCCTAAGTCTGGACAAGACATTCATTTCAGCATGATAGTCAGATGGTTGCTATGAACTGATTGACATTAGTCGGTGAAAAGCAATTGAATTACCATCTCATTTATAGTTTTTTTTCTAACTGTAAAATCCCATGTTTTTAAAAGAACAGATCAAAATTATTTTTACATACTTTATGTACAATAATATATTATTTTATGGATTTAATCTGCGAGAAGGAAAAGGTAGATTACGTGGTTCTTCAACCTTCTTTCTTCCAATTCTGAAATTTTTATTTCTCTCCATGTAGTGCCTCACAATGTTCCTTCCCTAACCCACCAGCGATTGCAAACACAGTCATCTGAGATTGTACCCATCCATACTTGGATCGTCTACAAATCTTAGAGTAGCAGAGAGCTCTGTCTGTGAGATCAACAATTGTCACTGCATAATTGGGGGGGAGGGAGTGTGTGTTATCTTTCAAAGCTGAGAACACTGGTCAGAGAATAGGACAAAGGAGAAATAGGTTTCCTGGGACAGAGATGTAGGAGCTGGTTCATTCATGTCAGTAAGGAAACATGGCCTGTGGCCATAAGGGCCTCCCATGGTGACTCACACTGCCCTAAAATGAAATTTGTTTATTCTGGGGCTCATTTTATCACTCTAGCCCTGGGGTTATTTAAGATCCTAAAAGCTTGTAGGTAGTAAGTGGTTTGGGGTGCCAGGAAAAGTAATTGGATTAATGCACTTCTATCTCAGATTACTGCCAAATTAGTCTGTGGTATGTGGGCTTTTTATGTTATTCTGAGTGTGGCGTAATACGACCAGCTGCTCTGTGACTTTATTATCCTCCTTACATCAGACCCACCCAGCCAGCCCCATCCTGTCTGGTCACACCCCCAGAAGGCACCCTTTAAAGTCCTTGCTCATCCCACCTCCCTTCTTATTTCTTAGTTCCTGCTTTCCACCTTCCAATCCCTTCCAGGCTTCGTGATGCAATTAAACAAACCAAACCAAAATCTTTCTAATTATATCAAAGTCTTATCAGTTGCAATTGCTCTTGGTGGAAATCCATGATCACTCAGTCATGAGCTGACAGCAAGGTATCTCTGCAGCCTCCATGCAGAAGGATGTTAAGAGGAAGAAAAATGATGTAGGACTTCATATGCCACATACCACCGACCCAGGAAAAAGAAGGACTTTATGGGCTTCAGTCAATACACTGTTTTTTGTCAATGATCTACAGCTAATTAGAACTGGATCAGAGTTTTGTGGTGTGAAGCGTGTTGGCCTTAGAGTCAGATGATCAAGGTTCAAAACCTTTCTTGGTCGCATTCCCTGTGGTGCTGGGAACTCTAACATTTGAGCTTGTCTTAACTGCATCACAGCATTGTAGGGAAATAAGTAAATATGAAAAAGCTTTACGTGTTAATAAATGTTATAAAGACATAAGATTGTTTTAAAAATCATTGATTTAGGCCCTTTTTAGTAATAATTCTCAACTAATTGCAGTTACTCTATGAAATAGTATTACAACTATATATTTTTAAGAATCTTCTAAGATTCATAATTTTGCTAATTCAAAATGGCCCTCCCTAGGAGAATTCCCATCTATCTGGGATGTATCTGTATGTCTGTAGCACAGAAAGTATCTCTTCCAAGCTGTCTTTGCTGAGGGCAATGGTCATCTCTTCTCCAATGATTGGTTTACATGTTGACTTTCAAAATGGGTAAGGTTATGAGTTCCTAAAGCAATTACCGCATTGAAATATTGAATTTTTGTCAGATACTCTGTCATTTCTAGATTACTCTGTGCATTTAAAAACTAGATGTAGCTACACTTTCATAGCTGGAAGCAAGCATTGTAAATCCAGCTTTGATGTTTTGAGTGTCAGTTTTACTTGACCTGGGTTTTGATAAACATATTGATACAGATTTACTGTTCTCTTCTCAGTGGCAATTCTTAGGAGAAGAATACTGCTTTGATCTTAACAGCCCATTCAGCCAACTTTTCAGAACCTTCCAGGTGACTCTCTAGGGCCTTTGGTTATCCTGAGACTTTTGTCTCTGTAACTTGATGGACAAAAAGTCATTAGAGACATGTTCCATACTCAGTCTAAAAGTTGGATGTCTTGAAAAGGTAGAAACAAGAAAATATACAACTCTCTTCATGCTACACCCAAGAATAAATAACAGCTGCTTGGTTTTTGCTTTCCAAATGCATTTTATTATGATTAAATGGAATTTTAAGGCTTTTTGTATTACAAAAATGATATAAGATTGCTGCAGAAAAACTTTCTAGTGGCGGAAAAAAAAATAATCCAGAATCTGATACTCAGAGATAAGTCTTATTTTATTTTTGCTGTGTGTCCTTCCGATCTTTTCGTATGGCTATAAATACCTTTTATTAGAATTTAAGTAACTTTCACCATATCCTGTCACTACAGAAGAAATATAAACCAAGGTAAAAAAAAATCAGAAAATAGGCCGAAGAAAGACTAAAAATTACCCATACTGTCACCACAGAAAGGTGAGTACCCAATACTGACACATAGTCTTCTGATGCTTATATTGGGCATTTGATATGTCTATATATGATTTTGTACAAAAACAAGATGATACCAACCATACTGATTTGCAATCTCCTTTTTTTAACTCAATAATACATAATGATTGTGTTCCTAAATCATTAAATATTTTCTTACCACACACATATTAAGGGTTCCTGGTACTGTAGTGAATTAATAAACCCCGAGTTGTTGAACCAATTTCCTGTGTGTGGGCTGTTTAGAATGTCTCTGCTTTCTCACAGTTACTAACGATGCTACAGTGAACCACGTTCGACTCCCTTTGTGAACATCTTTTAATATTTCTTAAGGATAGATGTCTAGAAACAGAATTTGGAAGGTTTTGTTTCATTTTGATGAATTGTCCTCACTCATCTTTTAATAATTTATATTCCCCTAGCAGAGAGCCGTTTCTCTGCAGCTTTGCCAAAATTGACTACTACTTCTTATTTTATGTATTTTTTCATCTGTGAGTGTTGAAATGAAAAATATTTATATTCCATTTTTAATTTAATTACATGCCTTTTGATTATGTTTTTCTTTAAGTCATATGCTTACTAGTATAGCCACTGAATGTGTGGAAAATTACCTTGATAGTAAAAACAATGGGAGAAGAGAAATTCCTGAATCCTGTACTTGCAGTTGTGTGAAGGATCTGGTGAAAGTGGCATTAAACGTTTGCTGGTTCATGTGTCCATTTGTCCATTTTAGTTATCATTTGCCGAATATTTATGGAACACCTTCTTTATGCTAGGCCTTTTTCTAAGAGCTGGGACTCTAGAGGGGAATGGTATTGACAGGGTCCCCGTCTCAGAGATTTTTAGTCTAGTATACAACACAGAAATGAAACAAACAATAATTACAAGTGACCTAAGGATTACAAAAAAGGAAGTTAAAAGTAATTATCCTGAGGAAATTATATTTAGGCTGAACTAGCCTGTTAATAAGGTGCCATTCACTAAAAAGTCCCGAACGTGGTGTTTAGTTTCTCCTATAATTGGGTGGTAGGAGAATATGGTCATGAGAAGGTGCTCACACAAAAGAAATGATTTTATAGAACTGGAGAAGTCTTGGTAAATATAGAAATTACATTCTGATTTCACCAGGAGATATTTTAGTCCATTCCTGTTGGATAAATATGTATTTTGCTTCATTTATTTATTTTTTAAAAATTTTTATTTATTTATTTATTTGACAGAGAGAGAGAGAGAGAGAGAGAGAGGAAAGAGGGAACACAAGCAGGGGGAGTGAGAGAGGGAGAAGCAGGCTTCTGCAGGGCAGGGAGCCCAACGCGGGGCTGGATCCCAGGACCCTGGGATCATGACTCAAGCCAAAGGCAGATGCTTAATGACTGAGACATCCAGGCACTCAGGTATTTTGCTTTAAAAAACCTGCAAACTGCTTCCCACACTGCTTGGGTTATCTACACGTCTTTATTGTTCTTGCTGAATTGATGCTCTATCTAGTTTCTTCTCTCTGTCTCTCTCTCTCTCTCTCTTTTTTTTTTTTTAATATTTTATTTACTTATTTGAGAGAGAGAGAGAGAGGGGGGCAGTGAGACCATGAGATAGGGGAGGGTCAGAGGGAGAAGCAGACCCCCTGCTGACCAGGGAGCCCGATGTGGGACTCCATCCTGGGACTCCAAGATCATGACCTGAACGGAGGGCAGTCACTTAACCAACTGAGCCACTCAGGAACCCCCATCTACATAGCCTCTTAACAACATCCCTTGACACCCTGCATCAAAGGCTGTAACTCTACAAGGCAAAATCATCCAGGGTATCCAGTCCAACAAGTGGAAGCATGAACAGTTCGCTTTGACTAAATGTCTCACATCTTGGGCATTGGTCTTGGTGACAGATCATCATTCCTTTTAGGAAGGGATCAAGTGTTCTTGAGACTCAGCTTCCTAGAACTTTCACTTTTCTTTCTTTTTTACTTTAAAATATTTTGCAGATTACAAGGTATACATAAAAACATATACATTTTAAATAATAATATTAAAATGAGCACCTATGCAAACGACATCCAGGTTAAGAAAACATTGACAGTTTAAAAGCTCCCTCTGTGACCCTCCCAGTTGGACACCCCCTTGAATAACTACTATTCTGACTTTTTTGATAATCATTTCTTTGCTTTGTTTAAAACAAGAAAGCTTTTGCCATCTGTAAATGTATATGCATCCTTCATATATATATTATTTATACTCCTGCTCATAGAAATTGTATACATGGATCACACTAAAGTGTTTTTTCATTCCTTTTTAATGTTATGTTTATTTTCTATTATGTTTATGATTTATCCGTGTTAGTGGATATGGCTGTAGTTTGGTCTTTTAAGAAAAGTAATGAATATACCAGAATTTATATATCCATTCTACTATCGATGTACATTTGGAATATTTATGGTTTTTGGAAACCACCAACAATGATGTTTTGAACATTCCTGCTGGTAATGGAATTGCTGTAGCCAGGAATGAATAAGTATAAATTTACTAAATAATTCAAGTTGTTTTCCAAAATGGATGAAGCAATTCATGTTCTTACTAGCAGTATATGAGAGATCCTATCTTCCCCAACACTTGGTCTTGTCAGATAATTACCTTTTTGGCAGTTGGGAGGGTATGCCATAGCATATATTTGTGGATTTAATTCTCATTTTTCTGACTATAATGATGTTAAACCTTGCTTCCTACATTTAGTTGTTATTAAAGTTTTCTTCTTTGTGAAATATTCATTCAATTCTTGGGCTTAGTTTTCTCTCAGTTTACTTATTTTATTGATTCATAGTTCCTCATATATTTTGGGTAATAGTCGTTTTTTGAACATATTTTTAGAGAATCCTCTAGTCTGTGGGTTGTATTTTCAATCTTTTAATATAGCCCTTGATTAACAGAAGTTCTTAGATTAATAGTACTCAAGTTTATAATTTTTTCTACATAGTTTATGTTTCTTACATCTTGTTTAAGAAATATTTTCCCAGGGCACCTGGGTGGCTCCCTTAGTTAAGCATCCAACTCGATTTCGGCTCAGGTCATGATCTCAGGGTTGTGGGATCGAGGCCCTGTGCGGGTCTCCATGCTCAGTGGGGAATCTGCTTCCTCTTTCCCTCTCCCTTTTCCCCTTCCCCCACTCATGCTCTCTCTCTCTAAAATGAATAAGTACATTTTAAAAAAAGAAATATTTTCACTAGTGTAAGTTACAAAAATATTTTTCCTATATCCTGTTCTAAAATTTTCATACTTTCATTTTTAATGATTGTCTTTATTTCATATGGATTTTATGTTTTTATATAGCGTGAAGTTTCTAAGTGGATATATCCAATCTTCCCAGCACTATTCATTAAAAAGTCTATCTTTAATGATTTGCTACAACATCTGTCCTAAAACTATGATTATGATAGCATAATCTATTTCTGGGTGATCCTTTATGATCCTTTATTCTATTTGTACATTGATGTGCCAGAGATACTCAGTCTTAATAATGATAGCTTAAAACATCTTGTTAACTGGTTGGACAAGGACTCACACCTTACTCTTCTCTACACTGTCTTAGCTATTCTCAGCCCTTTATATTTTTGTATCAATTTCAGATTAGTTTAACAAATCCTACAGTTGGCCTTTTAATTGAGATTGCTGTATGTATATGTGTGTGTAAGTGCATATATATATATATGTATACATACATATATATATAGTTTGTTTGTTTGTTTGTTTGTTTTTTAAAGAAGGCTTTATAGTTTAAGACTTGAACTCATGACCCTGAGATCATGACTTAAGCCAGAATCAAGAGTCAGATGCTCAACCGACTGAGCCACCCAAGCATCCTTGATCTTTCCATTCTTAATACCTATTGTGCTTATTCTATAAAATCAATTTAACTAGAGGTTTGTCAGTTTTATTATCTTCTCAAATAATTATCTTTTGGTTGGTATTAGCTACCACAATCTTGATAGTATCTGTGTTTTCAATTTGGTTCATTTTAACTTTTATTTTAAAATGCCCTTTTTTCTGTTCTGTGTGGAGTTATATTGGTGTTTTGTTTCACATCCTCAAATGTTTTCTTTACTCGTTAATTTTCTGTCATTATCCTTCTAATCTGTAACTTCAGGTTAAAATTTTTTCTAAGACCTGCTTTACTTGCCTCTCATAAGTTTTCTAAGTAGCATTTTTTATTATAGTATAAAATATATTTACAGTGCTATCATGGGTTCATATTTTACTAAAGATATTTTAATCCATGTCTTCTATGACATACTAGGTGATTGTGGATTTGTCTGGTACTTCTTATAATTCATTACTTTTTCTTTATGTATTTTTAGGCTATGCCTTGGGGCACAGGCAAAGTTTTAATTTTGTATTTACCTATTTAATTAAAACTTTTACATTTCATATTGACCTTCATGTGAACTATGTTCTTTGACTTAGAGTCTGTTTTCATAAATACAGTTATATCAACTTTCTTTTGGTTAGAATTTGCATGATATTATTTTCCGCATTTTTATGTTCAACCTGACCAGTTAAGCAGGAAATATTTCCCCCCAGTCAATGAACCTCAGTCACTAAGCAAACTTTCAACAGGAGGAGAAAGCTTAGTATTGACTTGTCACCATCTTCAAGCTCTTTTAAATTATTTGTGTGAATTTTGTAAGCACATGAAAAAATGAAACCTACTATAACCAATATCTAAGTACTACCAAGCAGGTACCTAACTCTATCGAATCTTAGCTTTTTAGTTTTATGTGCTTAATTTCATTTTTCTTAATACACACTTTCCATTAAAGTGAAATATATACACAGCAAAGGGTGAGATCACGAGTGTGCAGCTGTATGAAATTTCACAAAATGAACACAACCTGCATCAAGACAGAATTCCCAACGCTGCAAAAACAGCATCTTCATGGTACCCTCTTGTCACTGCTTTAACCTTTCCTTCAAAACTGACAATTATCCTGACCTTTAACACTGTAAATTTTTCCCATTTCTGTGTTTTAAGAACAAAATCATACCACTGTATGTACTCTTCATGTCGGCCTTATAGTACATCCATTTATAGCGTCCGTATACTCATTCATGTTGCATGTATCAATGGCTTACTCATTTTTATTGTTGCTTTATATTTTATTAATTTCTCCATTTTACTGTTAGTGGTCCTCTGGATAGTTTTCAGTTTGGAACTATACTAAATAATGGTGTTTTATAATTCTCATATATGTCTCTGGCTCTCAGAGAACCGGAAAGGCATAATTTGATAAAATCATAACTAGAAGGAAACCATGCTATGTCCTCCAGTATTCTCAAATACCATCCAAAGCCATGGGACATGAGAACTGAAATGGCCACAGTTGGAAGAGCTGACCATCTCTGAGGTCCAAATTCATACAGCCACGTAGAGACAGAACAGGGATTAACAAGTATTAAAAACCATCTATGCAACATCTGATAGGCCTGAATAAAAATTGGAACAAAAAACAGTCAAACTCACTAATAGAACTATGTAGATCCAAACACTATTTGTTCAAAGGCGAACAAACAAACAAACAAAAAGCCACAGCAATTCAGCCAAAAAAATTGAGCATATAGATAATCTCAATATGAAAACGATTTTGAATTTGGGATTATTTCTTCAAACATCCACTTATGGAAAAGAAGAGTATATCTTTTAATTAATACTAAAATATTAAGACAAGCTAACCATAGAATTGCAAGAAAAAAATTTGAAGAAAATTTGAATTTACCTCTTGAGAGTCAAAGAGATTCTAATAATGATGTCAGCCAAATAGACTGAGGATCCCACTCGAATAGATCAAAGCCACATGTTGCAAGATGTAGACATTATCCAAAAGCCAGAACATGCTCTCCCTCCCAGCCTCAATGGAGTATTAGTGATCCAAGCCCAAAAATTACATAAGGCTTTGGGCTGGTTCCCTGAAATACGGAGAGATACAT
The DNA here is from genome assembly GCA_004024625.1 of Mellivora capensis. Lineage (NCBI taxonomy): Eukaryota > Metazoa > Chordata > Mammalia > Carnivora > Mustelidae > Mellivora > Mellivora capensis. Next base: position 17,145 of record PISX010021748.1, read on the forward strand.
TTTGCATGTGTGACCTAGAAGACCATTGCCTGGGTGGTCCATGCATTTCAGAGGACGTAGCCGCCAAATCCCGAGAGGTTTTGGTTGACCTGTATTCTGCCTTGCTCTTGGACCAACCCATTCTCGTATGGCAGACATGTTACTGTCTTGCCTAAAACCTTCAATAACTTCACAGGACTTAAAAATCACATTTGAATTCCTATCATGCTCTGCTAGACCTTGCATGATCTGACCCCGGCCTGCATTACAGGCCACTCACACATTCACCATGAAGTTGGGCCCCACTGGGCAGCCCTTCTCCACTCCAGGGAACTTGGCACAGATCTACGTTCTGGATCTGGAGGTCTCCTCTTCTTTCTCCTCCATAACTGGCTTCTTTGCCTCATTCAGGTCTCAGGTCAAATGCCTCATCCTCAGAGAAGTTTTTTTTTTTTTTTTTAAATTTTTATTCATAGGACTCACCATAGCATATACCCTCCCCAGTGTCCATCACCCAGCCACCCTATCCACCCCCCTTCCAGCAACCCTCAGTTTGTTTCTTGAGATTAAGAGTCTCTTATGGTTTGTCTCCTTCTCCAGTCCCATCTTGTTTCATTTTTCCCTCCCTTCCCCCCACGAACCCCCTACCCTGCCTCTCGAAGCTAAGCATGGTCGGGCCTGGTTAGTACTTGGGTGGAGAGAAATGTTTTTTTCTTTTTTTTTAAGAAAATTTTTCTGATGGCCAAAGCCAAGTCCCTTTGCCAAGACCCATACACTCACCAGCATCCTTATCCTCTCTCTCCCGCTGCTTCTTTTCCCTTCATGGTACACATGACAATTTGTTCCTATTAAAATCTCCTTATTGCAGATTTCCCCCAATAGTCTGCCAACTATTTGTTTTATTCACCACAATATTCCTAGTGCCTGAGCATGGCATTTAGCATAATGTAGTTGTCTAACTATATTTGTTGAAGGTATACAGAGAAAATAATACTAATAATAGGTGACGTCCGCTTGGACTAATTACATGCTCATTCTAAGCACGTGACACGTATACCTGTGTTGAGTCTATGACACAGGCCCTATCTTTTATGGTTGATAAAACCAAGACAGAGAGAGGTGAAAGAATCACCAGGAGATAAGGCAGAGCAACAGTTGGAACCTAAACAGTTTGAAGTAGCAGAGACCATAGATCTCTCTTAAAATGCCCCTGCCTTACCCCAATTAAGCAATAGGCTCCTCAAGAAAGCAGTTAACACACTAGGGGTTTAGGACATCAGATAGATGTTTGGAGTCAGAATGCTGTTCTGGGTTCCTGAAATCCATTGCTCCCTCTGTCTATAGCCTTGTGTTCTCTGGCTAGAGAGAGCCTTTTCCTGAACAACCTGGAAAAGGCTTCACTTTGTGCAGGCGTTTTGCAGAATCTAGTTGGTGTGCACGCACGTGTGTGGGTATGTGTGTGTGCATGGGTGCATGTTCAGGGGGCAGTGACTCTTTACCAGGAATATAGTCCAGTCAGCTTAAGGGATAATGAGGGAAACAAAAGGGTTGGGTAAAAGAGACTAATACACAGGTACATTGCAGAATACTGCTATGGGAGAGGAGGCTAAAATTGCACCATTTAAAGGGCTGCGTTATTTACTGCCTTGTTAATTTTGGCCATCCTAACTGATGTAAGGTGGTATCTCAATATGGTTTTGATGGGATGTGGAGAAAGATGAACTCTCTCACACTGTTGGTGGGAATGCAAGTTGCTGCAGCCACTTTGGAAAACAGTGTGGAGATTCCTTAAGAAATTAAAAATAGAGCTTCCCTATGACCCTGCATTGCACTACTGGGTATTTACCCCAAAGATACAGATGTAGTGAAAAAAGGGTCATCTGTACCCCAATGTTCGTAGCAGCAATGGCCACAGTTGCCAAACTGTGGAAAGAACCAAGATGCCCTTCAACAGATGAATGGATAAGGAAGATGTGATCCATATACACAATGGAGTATTACGCCTCCATCAGAAAGGATGAATACTCAACTTTCATATCAACATGGACTGGACTGGAAGAGATTGTGCTGAGTGAAATAAGTCAAGTAGAGAGAGTCAATTATCATAACGTTTCACTTACTTGTGGAGTATAAGGAATAACAGAGGACACTGGGTGAAGGAGAGGAGAAGTGAATTGGTGGAAACTGGAGAGGGAGATGAACCATGAGAGACTGTGGACTCTGAGAAACAAACTGAGGGTTTTGGAGGGGAGTGGGTGGGGGTTGGGAGGGCCTGGTGGTGGGCATTAAGGAGGGCACGTACTGCATGGAGCACTGGGTGTGGTGCATAAACAATGAATCTTGGAACACTGAAAAAATAAAATAAAAAAAATAAAGGGCTGTGTTAAGGAGATTTAAAACAATAAGTTAACAGATTCAACTTTTACAACTTTTGGGGGATTTGTGCTTTGTAGTATGAACTCGTGCAGTCCTCAGGATGCAGTATTCATACTCTAACTGGGAAGGAAACTAAGGCACAATCAAGTAACTTCCTTACAGTCTTCCAGTGTCAGTGGTAGAGCCTGGGAAAAACACAGACAAACTGGCTGACAGCCTGTCCTCCTCAATATAACATTATTGCCATCAGTTATGTGAGGAAACATTCTTGATGTAGGCAGGAAGGATGAGGGGGTCCTGGCGGCCGTGGGTGAAGACATCTGAAGCACATGTTGACAGCATGCCCGCTGCCTTAGCATCCGAAGAATTCTCCTCTTTTGCTTTTCTTCCCATACCTTCCTCCTAAAAGGAGCTTCTTGAGAAATGAAAAAGATGCCAGGAGTAGGGTGTTCAGGGTCTGAAGCAGCTTTGCCAATTCCAGAAAATGTCTCAAAGGCTAAACCATCCTGAATCCCAATAACTTTGATGCATTTATTCTTACTCAGTCCCATTAATACACTTGCAGTGATTTCTGAATCACCTTGTCCCCACCACTATAAAAAACAGATCTACTAAAAATCGCTCAGGATTTTTCAGTTCTTTCAAGACCCATGCCACAGTGAAACACTGTGTCAGTAGGTTACTTGGATTAGTTTATCTTCCATAGATTGATGCTCCCACAAGCCATGGTACTCACTGAAAACATGGTGGGTTCTCCCTTCCTTGTTGATTTAATTTTATTTTTAAAAATATGTGGGGGTGCCTGGGTGGCTCAGTTGGTTGGGTCTCTGATTCTTGGGTTCCATTCAGGTCATAATCTCAGGGTCATGAGATCAAGCCCCTGCGTTCAGCAAGAGATCGCTTGTCCCTCTTCCTCTGTTTCTCCTCCTGCTGGCTCACTCGCTCTCTCAAATAAATAAATAAACAAATTCCTAAGAAAAAAAAGAATAAAATACTTGGATCATTAGCATGCTTCTGAAAATCAGCTCTAATCAAAAATATAGACTTAAGGAGGTGTCTCTCGGTCGTACCTCCTTTTCATCCCATGCCACGCCCACCTTCTGTGAGTGACCAGCATTATTCTCTTCTTTTCCTTTCACAAGGTTCTTTTTATGAAACTAAGCAGATACATGCACTTTTTACTACTACTCCTCTATCTCACTAAAACATAGCATACCGTATGTGATATTTTGCACTTTTGCTTTCCTCACTTAAAAACCTCTCCTAGAATCACCCTGCGTCAGCATAAAGAGATCTCTCATTCTGCTTTACAGATGCCTAGTGTTTCCTTGTGTATGTGTATGCTGTAGCTTGGTCAACCCATTTCCCATCCTGGACATTTGTTTACAATCTTTGCAAAATTTGCCATTACAGATTAAGCTGCAGTGAGTAACATTGTGCAAAGGCATTTTCATATTGTTGTGAGTTATCTTTGGGTTAGATTACTGTCAAGAGATCGCTGGGCCACGGGATAAATACACATATGGTTTTGTTAGATCCTGGCCAGTTCCAGCCCCCACAAGGATGCTATCATTGTGCATTCTCATCAGGTGGGCGCGAGACGGCTTGTTTCATATGATTAAGGGCCTTTTTCATATCTGGTTTTGTAAGAAGTTGCTTTGGGTCTTTGTCCATTTTTCTCTAAGATTTCTAACCTTTACTTCCTCAATTAAAAAATCATTTGTTCCTTAGCGATATCAGCCCTTTCCCCATGATATATGTTGCAAACATTTTCTTCCAGTTTGTCATTTCTTTTTTCACTTTGTTCATGGTTTTGCTATCCAAAATTCTTTCTTAAAATGTATATGTAGACAAATGTATCAACTTATTATTTCCTTTCATTGAAAACAGATTAAGGAAGATTTCACCACTTTTTTTTTCTAGTCCTTATGTACTTCTACTGTTTACATTTACACCTCTGATCCATTTGGACTTTATGCTGGTGCATAATATGGCATGTGTGTAATTTTATCTTTTTCATTATTTTTTAGAAAGACTCTTTCTAATAAATTGAATTGAAATACCACCTTTATAATATATCAGATTTCAAGAAGTGGTTGAGTATCTGGTAGGAATAATCTCCTCTCCTCCTTTGCCATGTTTCCCTGGATGTTCTTGTGTGTTGAATTTTCCAAATGGACTATGATACCAGCTTATCTACTTCCATGACAAAGTTATTGGATCACATCAGATTTGTAAACCAACTTAATAGGAACTAATATCCTGACAATACCAAGCTTTACTAACAAACAAGGGATGTCTTTATTCTTGGCTACTTTGTGTTCTTCAAGAGAGAATTAGAGTTTTTTTTATATAGATTTTAAATATTTCCTGTTAAGGTTATTCTAATGTTTTAAATTTTTTCATTGGTATTGTAAATGGAGTTTTCCTTATCCGTGGGTTTTTATTTTTATATGTGAATACCATTGTTCTTTGTGTGTTAATTTTATATCCTGCTGTTTTGTTGGATTAGTTTATTGTTGAGTTAATTCAATCATTGATTCTTTGGGGTTTCCCATGTATATTATCCTGTTAGCTCTACAGGGAGGTAGTTTTATTTCTTCTTTTTTTATTCTTATGCTCCTAAGTGTTTTATCTGGTTTAATTGCATTGGGTAATAATTCCAGAGTAATAATTAAATTGTAGTAGATATATTGAGCATACCTGTTTATTCCTTATTTTGTGGGAACACCTTTAAAGTCATTTACTAAATAACTTTTAGTAAAGTTATTTATTTACTAAATAATTTTTCTTCCCTCTTCATATTAAATTATGTTTGACTTGCATCATATTCAATTTATGATGATTTATAATGTATTGTAACATGTGGGTGACTGTCTACTCTAATTACTCAGCATTTCAAAACAGTTTGTCCTTTTTATCTCTTAAATTTTCTAAATTAGTTGCAACATTTTACTATGTGTGGTTTTGCTCCTATTACTTGAAATTTTTTTATGCATTCTAATTTTTAATAATCCAGAGCTAATGAAAACATTTCTTCTTTCCAACAACATGCTTCAGAAGACTTCAACTCCAGCCACTCCCTCTTGACATTCAAGCAATTCAAGTACAAGGTTTTACTTACGGCATTAAAAAAAATTAACCTGTAGATAATACACAAATCTTCCATCATTTCTTATGGGTATTGCTTCTTTAGATTTCCATACATTCGCTAGTCTTTTGCTCACTATCTCTTCTGGGACCAATTTCTTTATTAGCAGTTATAGCCTATACACATTCATTTAATTGATATTTTCTAAGTGTTTATTACATGAAACTACCTCATCCTTTTTTTTAAAGATTTATTTATTTGAGAGAGAGAGAGAGAGGAGACAAAGCAGGTGTGAGCAGGGGTAGGGGCAAAGGGAATGGGAGGGAGAGAATCCCATGCAGACTCCCCTCTGAGTGCAGAGCCCAACACAGGACTCTGATATTATGACCCTGAGATCATGACCTGACCAAAAGTCAGATGTTTAACCTACAGAGCCACCCAGGCACCCTTAAAATACCTCATTCTTAAAAGACCATTTTGCTCAGTAGTTAATTCTAATAGACAGTAATTTCCTCTCAACACAATGGATTACTTGGCTTCTATTCTTGCTCTTAATATGTCACTATGGGGATATTTGTCATTTTTGTGGGAGGGAAGATCTATGTGTCTTTTCATCTTCATGTCCTGTAGTCTCCCTACCACGTGATTGGTCCATATCTCTTTATTTTTCTAGCTTGTCACACAATGTCTATTCATGCCTCTCATTCATGTGTTTTGCCAGTTTGGGAGAATTCTGTCAACATCTCCTTGAGTTTTTGCTTTCTCTTCTTTGGACTATATATTTGTGATACCTTCTCACTTTATCCTACATAGTTCTTATTTCTCTTTCATATTTTCTCTCTCATTCTATCTGTCTGCCTCATTTGGAGTAATTTCCTCAGCTCTGTTTCATGGCCTACCTCATTTCAGCTTACCTCTCTTTTCAGCTGTATCTAGTATGTTCTTTACCTCATTTTTGAGTTCTACCTTTTGATAAAGTTATTTTTCTTTCTATAGAAATGTTCCTTTATGAAGGTTCTTATTAGAATCTACAGGGTTGTTTTTGATAGCCTTTTTGTTCCTCACTCATTTTTCAAAATTCAGTATCTTTTGTCAATTAACAATTTATGCATAAATATTCTTTACCTGGTAATCCCAATGTATGAAGGACTTGGGGATCTAAATCTGTTGTGTTCTTGCTGTCAATCATAGTATTTAACTCCCCAGTCTTTTTTTCCATTCTCTATTGAAGGGCATCTTGGATCTTTCCACAGTTTGGCAATTGTGGTCATTGCTGCTATGAACATTGGGGTGCATATGGCCCTTCTTTTCACTACATCTGTATCTTTGGGGTAAATACCCAGTAATGCAATTGTGGGGTCATAGGATAGCTCTATTTTTAATTTTTTGAGGGACATCCACACTGTTTTCCAAAGTGGCTGTACCAACTTGCATTCCCACCAACAGTGTAAAAGGGTTCCTCTTTCTCCACATCCTCACCAACATTTGTTGTTTCCTGCTTTCTGAATTTTTGCCATTCTAACTGGTATAAGGTGGTATCTCAGTGTGGTTTTGATTTGAATTTCCCTGATGGCTTTTAATTTAATGATTATTTCACTCTCCTACCTGAACTTCCTATACCTAGTCTTGCCTTCAATCCAACCTACTTCAGAGTGATTTTTTTCTCCTACAACATCTCACACATGTTGCTCCCTGAATAAAAACCCTTCAAGGGCATTCCACCACTCAAAGTCTTTAGGATGGCCTGGAGCCTTTACTGTTCTGAGATCCTTTTACACACCCCTACTTCCAATTCTCTAACCACCCCCCATCCTACTGGATCTCTTCTACTTCCCCCCATTTCATTCTTAGTCTTGCCTCTGATTATTTATACAGATTGTTCCTTTTGCAAGTAATGTCCCTCTAATTTCTCCAGAATTGTGACTCTCTTAATTCTCAGCTAGATTTTACCATACTCAGACTTCTCTGATCTGCCATGGCTGGCCAAGGCATATTTCTGATGTACTCCATAATCACCCTTTCCATATATTTATTGTATATTCATGTAGATATAATATGATATAATATAATATAATATAATATAATATAATATAATATAATATAATATATAGATACATAGATATATCTGTTGTAATAATCAGTTATGGACTTCAAAGACCATTTCTTGTTCATCTTTCTATGCCCAGCACCTGATATTAAATGGCTTTACTTGAATGTGTCAATACATTCATGGTCTCTTACCTCCAGCTCAAGTACCTTGAGAAGAGTGACCATACTTTTTGAATAAGATGCCCAGTTTTTTATATAACTTAAGTTGAAAAGTAGCTCCAATGATAGCCATTTAATTGATGCTTGTCCAGAATGGCCTAATTCAGAAGTTTCCCAAGCCCAGTAAATTATCTGAGGTAAGTCATAGGAATAATTGTGTTTAACAGTTTTGTGGAGTTATAATTGATATACAATAAACTGCACATGTTTAAAGTTCACAATTTAATAAGCTTTCACATATGGCTAGACTTGTGAAACCATCCATAATCTAGATAATGAACACATTGATCACCCTCATTGGGTTTTCTAGTTTGGAGTTATTTCAAATAAAGCTGCTATAAATGTTTGTGTATAAGTCATACAAATACAACTTAGGTGAATATCTAGGAGTGGAATATTTGTACCATGTGGACAATGTATATTTAACTTTTTAAGAAGCAGACTGTTCTACAAAGTGGTTGTATCAACTTACCTTTCTACAAGCAGTGCATGAGAGTTCCAGTTCCTTAGGGTCCTTGCCAATTTTAGACAATCTAACAGGTGTGAAGCAGCATCTCACTGTGTATTTCTCCAATGGCTAATAACGTTGAATATCTTTTCACATGGTTATTTTCCACCTGTATGTTTTCTCTGTTGAAGTGTTGGTTCAGATTATTTACTCTTTTTGGTTGTTTGCTTTCTTCCTATTGGATCTTGAGAGTTCTTAACAAATTTGGGGTACAAGTTCTTTATCAGATATGTAATTTGGAAGTATTTTCTCTCAGTCTGTGGTTTGTCTTTTCCCCCCCAAATATTTATTTAAATTCTAGTTAGTTAATACACAATGCAATATTAGTTTCAGGTATAGAAATCAGTGATTCGTCATTTATATACAACACCCGGTGCTCATCACAATTGCCTTCCTTAATACTCATCATCTGTTTAATCCATCCTCCCACCCACCTCTCCTCCAGCAACTCTCAGTTTGTTCTCTATATAGTTAAGAGTCTGTTTCTTGGTTTGCCTCTCCCCCCCCACCACACCATGTTCATCTGTTTTGTTTCTTAAATTCCGTGTATGAATGAAATCATATGGTATTTGTCTTTCTTTGTCTGACTTATTTCACTTAATGTTAATACTCTCTAGCTCCGTCCATGTCATTGCAAAAGGCATGATTTCATTCCTTTTGATGGCTGAGTAACAAAACATCACACACACACACACACACACACACACACACGAACCACTTCTTTCTTTATCCATTCATCAGTGGGTAGACATTGGGGCTCTTTCCATAATTTGGCTATTGTTGATAACAATGCTACAAACATTGGGGTGTATAAACCCCTTTAACTCTGTATTTTTGTATCCTTTGGGTAAATATCTAGTAGTATTTACTGCAAGGCTGTAGGGTAGTTCTATTTTAACTTTTTGAGGAACCTCCCATATTGTTTCCCAGAATGGCTGCACCAGTTTGCATTCCCACCAACAGTGTAAGAGGGTTCCCCTTCCTCCTCTTCTTCCCCAACACCCATTGTGTCCTGTGTTGTGAATTTTAACTACTGTGATTGATGTGAGGTAGTATCTCATTGTAGTCTTGATGTGTATTTCCCTGATGATGAGTGATGTTGTGAATCTTTTCATGTGTCTGTTAGCCATCTGGAGGTCTTTGGGAAAATGCCTGTTCATGTCTTCTGCCCATTTTTAGTTGAAATATTTTTTTGGGGGGGGGGGTTCAGTTTTATAAGTCCTTTATACATTTTGGATACTTACTCTTTGGCATATATGTCATTTGCAAATATCTTCTCCCATTCTGAACATTGCCTTTTAGTTTTGTTGATTGTTTCCTTCACTGTGCAGAAGCTTTTAATTTTGGTGAAGTACTAATAGTTTATTTTTGCTTTTGTTGCTCTTTAATTTCTCTTTTCAGTGTTCTATAATTTTCAGAGTACAGATCTTTTACCTCTTTGGTTAGGCTTATTCCTAGGTATCTTGTGGATTTTGGGTACAATTATAAATGGTATTGATTCCTTGATTTCTCTTTCTGCTGCTTCATTATTGGTGTATAGAAGTGCAACAGATTTCTGTACTTTGATTTTATATCCTGCAACTTCTAAATTCGTGTATCAGTTCTAGGAATTTTTGGTGGAGTCTTTGGGTTTTCTGCAGAGAGTATCATATCATCTGTGAATAGTGAAAGTTTGACATCTTCCTTGCCAATTTGGATGTCTTTTATTTCTTTTTATTGTCTGATTGCTGAGGCTAGAACTTCCAATACTATGTTAAGTAATAGCGGTGAGAGTGGACATCCCTAGCTTGCTCCTGGCAATAGAGGAAAATCTCTCCATTTTTTTCCCCATTGAGAATGATATTAGCTGTGGGTTCTCCATATATAGCCTTTATTATGTTGAGGTATGTTCCCTCCAAACGTTCTTTGTTGAGGGTTTGGATTGTGAATGGATGTTGTACTTTGTCAAATTATTTTTCTGCATCTCTTTAAAGGTGTGGCTTGTCTCTTAATAGAACCTTTTTTTTAAAAGATTTTATTTATTTATCTGACAGACAGAGATCACAAGTAGGCAGAGAGGCAGGCAGAGAGAGTGGAGGAAGGAGGCTCCCTGCTGAGCAGAAAGCCCAGTGCGGGGCTCAATCCAAGTCACGACTGGGATTATGACTTGAGCCAAAGGCAGAGGCTTTAACCCACTGAGCCACCTAGGTGCCCCTTAATAGTATCTTTTAAACAGCAAGTGTCCTTAGTTCTATTATTTGTTTGTTTATTTATTTATTTATTTATTTATTTTTGTGGATTATGCCTTCAGTGATAAATTTAAGAAACTTTTTCTTAATCTGAAGCCACAAAGATTTATTTCTATATTTTCTTCTAAATGTTTTATAGCTTTAGATTTTTTGCATTTAAGTTTACTATCTTTTGAGGTTCACTTTTTACATACAGTGCATGGTGTGGACTGAAGCTCCTATTTATTGATATGGATATCTAAGTCTTTTAGCCAATTTGTTGACAAGACTACTCTTTCTCTATAGGACTGCCTTTGGCAACTTTGTCAAAAATTGATTGATTATCAATATGTGGGTTTATTTCTCAACTCTACTTATTGTATTGGTCTATTTTTGTTGCCACCTTGGAAACTATTAAACCAAAATTTATCCTCAATGTCTGAAAAAGATGGATGACATGATACTCTCTACAGAAAACTCAAAAGACTCCACCAAAAATTCCTAGATACACGAATTCAGAATTTGCAAGATATAAAATGGATGATTGATTTCCGTAGTTCTGTAATAGATCATGACATTTGGTAATATTAGTCCTCTAACTTTGTTTTTCTGTTTCCAAGTTGTCTTATCTATTCCAGGTTTTTATGTGTTCTAGTAGGCATTTTAAAAATAGCTCACTTTTTTTTTTTTTAATTTCTTTTCAGCGTAACAGAGTTCATAGTTTTACACCACACCCAGTGCTCCATGCAATGCGTGCCCTCCACAATACCCACCACCTGGCTCCCCCACCCTCCCACCCCCTGCCCCTTCAAACTTTTTTTTTTACAAAAGTCAGAGGTTACTAGTAAACAGTATAGTTTCATTCCCTTACTTCCAGCCTTTGAGTTATTGTCATGCAATCCACTTGTATATATGTTATGACTTTCCTTTAAGCATTTGATGATCTTTTGAATAGACTTAAATAATAAGGAAAAAAAAACCTTTATATTTACCCAAGTAGGTACCATTTTGGTGTTCTGAATTTCTTTATGTAGTTCTAGGTTTTTCCTTTGTATCATTTTCCTTCTACTTGATGAATATTTCTTGAAGTGCCAGGCAGTTCATCGTTGATTCTTTCAGATTTTCTATCCTTGAAAAAGTCAATACTTCACCATCATTTTTCAAATATATTTTTTTTAGGTAACATGTTCTGGTTTAACAGATTAAAAAAAACCACTAAAAATGTTGCTCTGCTTTTTTTTTTGCTTGCATTTTCTCTGCCAAAGATCTGCTGTCATCCTTATACTTGTAGTTCTGTTCATAATGTATCTCTTTCTCTGGCTGCTTTGAGTTTTACACTTCATTACTGGCTGTAAGTAATTTAATTTAAATCTTCCTAGTGTACTTTTCTTCATATTTCCTATGCTTAGGATTTATTGAGCTTTTGGATTTGTGGTTTGTAGTTTTCATCAAATTTGGAAAAGTTTTGTGTGTTATTCTTTAAATGTCTCTCTCCACCATAACCTTTATAGGCTTCCATTATATATATGTTTGGTTGTTTAAAACTGAAATCAATTAATTAAATTAATAATGTTGCATCAGATTACTGATGCTGTGTTCAATTTTTTCAGCTTTTTTTTCTTTGTGTACTTCATTTTTGCAAAGTTATTATTCCTATGTCTTCACATTCACTAATCTTTTCTTTGCAATGCCTAATCTGCTGTTATTCCATCCAGTGTGTCTTTCCTCTCAGACATTACAGTTTTTGTCTCCAGAAGTTCTGTTTGGAACTTCCTGATATGGAACCAATTACAACAACTGTTCAGTGTTCCGTCTTCTAATTCGATCACCTGTACCATTTCTGCATCAGTTTTATCTTATTGAATTTTCTGTTCATCACTGGTAGTATTTTCTTATTTCTTTGAATGCCTGGTAATTTTTTTATTGGATATGAAACTTTGTCAAAATTTTGGTTTTTATTTTGTCATGTTCAGTATATTTTTATATCCTTATAGATATTGAGAATTTTGTTCTGGGACATGCTTAAATCACTTGAAAACAGTCTGATCCTTTGGGGTTTTCCTTTTAAGCTTTGTTAGGTTGGATCAAAGCCAAATTTCAACCTGAGGTTAATTTTTCCCACTACTGAGGTGAGACTGTTCTTAGAAGTCTGACCAATTCTTCCTAAAGTATAAAGTTTTCCACTGTGTTTATTGTGGGTGGATAATATTTCTAGTCTTTTGTGAACTCTGGTCACTGTTTCTTCTAATCTTTTAGGGTGGTTCTTTCTCCAGCCATGAGTAATTAATTTATATTCTTATGATAATCAGTATTTAGCTGAATAATCTGGAGATAGTCTCTACAGATCTCTGGAATTCTCTCTTCCTGGAGCTTCTCTCCTGTCCTGTATTCTGCACCATGAGCTGTAGCTCTCTTGGCATCCCTGAAATTGTTGCTCCAGATCTTCAATCAGGGAGACTGTAGGGCTCTGCCTGGGCTCCCCCTGCATGTGCCACTTCCTGAAACCTTCATGAGGCAGTAACTGAGGGTAGCCTAGAATGCGACTCATTGTTTTTTTCATTTCAGTTTTATTGTCCTTCATTGTCTGACATCCAATATTTTGAATGCCATTGTTTTATATACTATTTTCCATGTTTTACTTGTTTTAGGCAAAAGCCATCATTAATCCATCTTTTTCAGACATCCAGGATAAATTTTGATTTAATAGTTTCCTAGGTGTTTCTTATTTGCAGTCAAGCATGGGAAGAATGTGACTATAAAATCAAATGGAATTTAGGGCACCTGGGTGGTACAGTTGGTTAGGCATCCTACTCTTGGTTTCAGCTCTGGATGTAATCTCAGGGTCCTGGGATGGAGCCCCACATCAGGCTTTGCTCTCAGCACAGAGTCTTCTTGGGATTCTCTCTCCCTCTCCTTTTGCCCCTCCCTCTTGTGCTCTCTCTCTTTCACAAATAAATAAATAAATAAATCTTAAGCAAGTACTTCCCATCCCCTGTGTGTAGAACCATTGGAAAGATCACAATAGGAACAGAATGATGTATAAAACAGGGCCTCTAGCCAGAAGAAGCTGAAATAGAGCTGAGAGTAGGAGTACAGTTAGGCAGTGTGGGCCCATCTGAAACCAGCATATCTCTAGTAAGTCAAACAAAAAAAATAGAGGGGAATGTGTATGGGAGGTCAGGTGCTCTCCATGTGTTACCTCATTTATTCATCACAGGTCCTCTGAGGTAGCTACTCATATTTTTTCCATTTTATGAAGAAGGAAGGCGAGATCCAGACAATTTAAAGTAACTTGCTGTCTTAGTCTGCTCAGCTTGCCACAACAAAATACCATAGACTGGGTGGCTGATAAACAACAAATAATTATTTCTCACAGTTTTGGAAGCTGGGAAGTCCAAGCTCAAGGCAGATTCAGTGTCTGGAGCCTTCAAGTTCACAGACAGCCATCTTCTCTCTGTGATCTCACACAGAGGAAGGGGAAGAGGAACTCCCAGGGATCCCGGGCATGAGGCCACTAGTCTCATTCATGCAGTCTTCACCTTCATGACCTAATCCCTTCCCCAAAGCCCCACCTCCAAATACCATGTCACCAAGAAGAACAGGTTTTCATATGAATTGGGGAGGGGTGGGACACAAACATTCAGTCCACAGCACTTACCTTTGAACATGCAGCTGAGGAGCTGCAGAGCCAGTATTCAGACCTAACCAAAGCCCGGCTCTCTGCCTTACCTCTTATTATTTTCATTGCAAAGGGTTGTTAAGAGTGAGATTTTTCGGGATAAAGACTGTGTGCTAAGTTAGAATAAGCATTCTTGCTTGTATCATATACCATATCGTTCTCCTATGAGCCCCTCTGGCCAAGAAAGTATCTGATTAGAAGGGGAATCCAGGAGCCGCTGCAGAACTAAGCAAGCTCACGGACTGCCTTGGGAGACCACAAAGACTGCCATCCTTTGGCTCGCAAGTACACACTTCCTCTACCAGAAAATAAGTTCCGTAGGGAGAGATTGTTTTATGTGCCACTCTAACCCCTGACACACAGCACAGTGCCTAGTACATAATAGCTTCACAGTAAATTCTTGTTGAATCAAGTGAACGGATGCGGAGAAGCTAGTCAAGGAGAAGGAGGATTCAAACCAGCGGTGTGAACACAGCTTTCCTTGTCTTCTGGTTTCTCCACCACGCGCCACCAGTTCAGAAGCCTGGTCTCTTGAAGACCTGCACATAGAGAAGTTCACAGTCTTGCAGGGCCGTGATTTTCCTCACACATAAGGCCATGTAGGGACACCTGGTGTGGCCTCATGTTGCCTGGAGGTTGGCCTCACCCCAAGCACTGTGAAGCCAGCCTTACTGAGTTGCTGGAAGCACTGGAAATAGTGCCCGTAATTCCTGGACCTGAGCCCATCGTCTCTCTCCACTGGGTCAAGTTTCCCCATAGAGAGCTAGAAGCAGAGCTCTAGTACTCCGACATTCTCCTTTCAAACCCACGCTCTTGAATGAATAATTTGCTTCCTGTTTCCCTCAGGAATGTTCCGTGTGTACAAGGTGACAAATCATACTTCTGTTGGCTCTGCTAAAAATGCCCCTCTGTAGGTAACAACCAAATTTTAATTTGGTTTTCAAATCCCCTTCTCAAGAGTGTATATACAGTCATAGCAGGCCAGGACTCTAGCTATAAAACCCACTCTTGGATATTACACGTAAGTAGATATTTAATAAGTGCTTAACGGTGATGATGATTTGTTTTTTGGCATGGACCAAACAGAATGTTACCTTAGAAAGCGCTGCTCAGCATCTGACCGTCTCACACATGCCATGGTTTGGTAGCCAAGACAGGCAGGGGTAGTATGACTAGGGACTAGGAACTGCAAAGTCAAACAGAATATATTCCTCTTTGCACCTGGCCACTCATGTCCACAGGAATTACAGATGCAATAATTTGATCTCCAATATTGAAGATACAGAAGTTCTTTTAGGTAAATATTGAGTGTTTTATTTTACATCAATGACACAAAATAGCCTGTGATATAGACTTATACTTGGAGCAACTAATGTGTGAAGAATGAACTTGTTTAGTTAATAGTTATTAAAAAAAAAATACCAACCTGACCTTACTCTTAAAACTTGCAAGTTGGTGCAGCCACTCTGGAGAACAGTGTGGAGGTTCCTCAAGAAGTTAAAAATAGAGCTTCCCTATGACCCTGCAATTACGCTACTGGGTATTTACCCCAAGGATACAGATGTAGTGAAAAGAAGGGCCATCTGTACCCCAATGTTTATAGCAGCAATGGCCACGGTTGCCAAACTGTGGAAAGAACCAAGATGCCCTTCAACAGACGAATGGATAAAGAAGATGTGGTCCATATACACTATGGAGTATTATGCCTCCATCAGAAAGGATGAATACCCGACTTTTGTAGCAACATGGATGGGACTGGAAGAGA
>PISX010021749.1:0-33003 GCA_004024625.1 Mellivora capensis
GATGCCTCTTACTTGCTGAATTAATGCAATCAGTGCAGTGGCCATTTTCAGCCACCAGGAGGCAGAAGAGGAAAGTCCAAGCCAAAGGCCGCCAAGGACAGAGCTAGACCATGGAACTTCTCCATTCTTGGAGCCCAAGTTCCACACCAGCAACAACAAAGACCAGATTAGGTGTTTCCAAGTGATTATTAAAGGCACAGAAACCTACTGATGAAGAAGACGATAAGTGCAACATATTTGGGGCAGAAACATTTTTTTTTCTTCTTTTTTGAAAGGCCAATGCTGCCTTGCACAATGCATGCGTGTTATGGCTGATATCTGGAGAGTATACCCCCCGTGTCACTTTCCAGCCCATCTTAGAGATCAGTGCAGCAGGGGAGACGCAGAGCCTGTTCTCAGAAGGGGCTGATCCCCTCTGCTGACCACCACGGGGATATTACACTAACACTTCCCATACCTTCCACCACCGACTGCCAAAATCCTGGTTTCGCGTGGTCCCGCACAATTCCTCTTGCCTCTTGATCCCATTTCCTGCCATTTCTCCCATAGCTCTTGACTCCTCTACTATTGTTTACTTTTCCCTAAATGCAACACATCACCTCTCTGTTCTAGCCATTGAAATTTTAATTGCATTTTAAATGCAACTCTTGGGGTGCCTGGATGGCTCAGTGGGATAAGAGCCTACCTTTGGCTCAGGTTATGATCTCAGGGTCCTGGGATGGAGCCCCAACTTGGGATCCCTGCTCAGCAGGAAGTCTGCTTCTCCCTCAGCCTCTGCCCCTCCCCTCTGATCATGCTCTCTCTGTCTAGGTTGAAATACATAAATAAAATCTTTAAAATAAAAAATAAATAAAACAAGTGGAAAGCAAAATATCTTTAAAATGAAAAAATAAATAAAACAAGGGCAACTCTTGCCATGGGGAATCACATTAGGACAAACCTGCAAGGAGAGGAAACATAACGGGAGTTAGGAAGGTAGTGTCAAGAGGGGCAGATCCTTGAAGGAGGAAATTGTGTTTTTCCTTTTATCTATGCACTTACATGAAACTCTTGCCTTGATAAATAAGATGGGTTCCATTTGCAATTTAAAACAAAATCCTTACTAAGACATAGAAACAATGAAAAGACAACAAAGAGTCTAAAAGAACAATAAAGCACGGCCATTGGCAAATAGCCAGCAACATCTTTAACTCCCAAAGAAAGAGGAAGAGGCAAATATTCTGCAGAGCACCTGGATGTTTTGTGTGCATAACGTTATTATAGGGACCCACCAAACTGTTGTAGAGGCTAAATGTTCATGTGTGATGGACACAATATGCAATTCACATCATAGCCGTTTACAGGAATTGGTGAGTCCTGTATCCCAGTGATTCCTAGACTCCTTTTATGGAATCTGACATGGAACACCAACATACCAAGTGCATAAGAGCAAGACTTCTCTGACTGACGTCAAAGAGCCATCTCCAAAAGCCGCCACCCACCCTCGATGTCAGATGGAAACCGAGACCCCGCCAAGGAGACCAGAACTGCACACGGGAACACACCACGGCAACGTGCATATGGCTCCCGTCGTCAAATGAATTTTAATCCCTGTGTCCTGTGTCCTCTGCCAGTAGACTACCTTTATTTCCAACCATCTCTGTGTTCCATTCAAAGTCATGGCATCACCGAACCCAAGCGAACGTATGCAATTACTGGCCCTAAAGACAACTTCAGCATACCCCTACACAACCTGCCCTGAGACAGAAATTTCAGAATAGCTACTGGCGCCTGAAGAAACAAGCAGGTGTCTCTGGTACTTTCTTTTTGGACCCTGGAAAAAGTCAGTTATATAAATCCCTGGGCAACATTTCCTATTGCTATCGCTGGAACACCCTCATAATGAAGGAGCGAACAGTAACCCACTGGGAGGCATCCCTATCACCTCCCGGCTTTTGTTTCTTTGTAAGTTCAGTAAGCAAAACCCCTGCAAGGAGGTTTGCAAGCAGTAAGTGCACAGCTCCAGCCATCTATGCCCGGCCACACTGCAGGCTCTCCCTGAGTTTGCTGCCAGGGCAGAGTGGTCGGAACATTCTGAAGCAAAAATAATTTAAAGCATGCAAGAGCCATGACACGGCAGGGTAACCAACAAGGCAGTAAGTCCGTGGGAGGTCAATGGAAACAAATATTTGAATGGAGGGAGAATTAACCAACTCAAGATGTAAAGGCAAATGGAAGACAATTAATGAGGGAAAGGAGAAGCAAGAGGCATCCATAGATAAATTCCAGATATTTCTATCAGAAAGCATGAGAGAGGAGATTTCTCTTTTCTACCAAAGACCTTTAGACACTCGTCATGAAAACAAATAAATAAATAAGAGGTCAATTTGATAGAACTCAAGACTTGGATACATACGCCTTCCCAAGGACCAAGGTGCAGACCAGAACAACGAGGAAATATGTTTACACAAGATCAACTTCCTTGAAAACAAATGGAACACCAGTTCGATCCGTAGCCTTGATGTAGGCATAATCAATTACTTTACAGCTAGGAGGGTACACCGCAGGTAGCCTGGAACAATCCTGGTTTGTTAACAGCTCTCAACCATCGCAGGCTAGCCGGTCCGTTGTAGGGCTGATGGCCAGCAGGATTGTGTCACATGGTTATGATTAAAGAAAACATTCCTATTTCAAAAACCAGGTGTGAAGAGCTTCCCGCTTCTAGGACAAGGGTCTTATACTAATAATTAGTATCTTTTTTTTTTTTTTATTAAGGCTCAGTTTAGAGGACAGTATTTTGTAGTTATTAGAGATTACAAATCTGGCCCGTTGTACCTGCTTCTGTGGATGAACAATGATATTAGTATGTTGTCCAGTAATGTTAATAAGAACGGAAATTACAAAGTGATGCGGGGCCCTGGATTCCAGTTCTAGGCTGTGAAACTTCCCACAATCACCCTGCAAGGCAGAGAACACTGCAACGTTCTACAGAGACTCTGGTGAAATCTGCTGAATTTCTGAAGATCACAGCTCAGACCTCTGACATGGGGAAGGTGCTAGTTCACTTCTGCCTCATTCTGAAATCTACGTTCACTCCGTGCACCAGCCTCCTGCTTGTACCCCTTAACTTCTCTTGTTTTAACCCTCTCTTTTGGGTGGAAAAACAGCATTAATTATGCCATAAAAATAATGATATCCAGCAGTGTCTTCCCATTTCTTCGACAGGAAAAGAGCATTTATGTGCTAACGACGTTTTGAAGAAGAAACTCAATATTCCAACATTCTGCTCAAAACATATCAACTCGTCTCAAAAGCACTAATTAAGACGTTCATCGCCACACGGATTGAGCCGTCTTATTTGATCATCATTTTAAATATCTGGATCCCCATAGTTTAAAAATAATTCTCAAGACTGAAAATAGGGACTTCCTTAAAGCTAAAGTGCATGCCGGGGACAGTTTTCAAGACGATCGGAACACTAGCAAGATCCGTGATGGAGATCAATTAAGTCACATTTAAGAATCTCTACTGCCCGTGTATAATCAGCAAAGTTGGCACATTTCACTCCAGCAAATAAAAGGGGGTCTGTGGTGTTCTTAGGGCCTCCACAGTAGCTCATTCGTGGAATGTAAATAGACTGGCATAGAAATTCTAAATTGATTCTTTGATTTCTCGGTCACCCATTACAGCTCTGCTATGTACCGGGATTTTTTTTTTTTAAACCCCCCCATTGCCAAATTTTTTCAATGGGAAAGATTCAAATTTCGAAAGATTTCAAATTTGGAAAAAATTTCAAAAGATTTCAAATTTGAAAAAACTTCTAATTTTTCAATGGGAAAGATTCTAAAAGCAAACCTCTTTTCTTAAATTATATATATAATTCATATGCATAATCCCTACAGCATTTTCTTAAATTATATATATGTATACATGTACATATATTTATATGTGTGTGTGTTTGTGTGTGTGTGTGTGTTTGTGTGAATCACCCTCAGAGCATTTTCTGGATCTGCACATCATTTTACAAACTGGCCCAAATCATCAGAGATCTTCATGTCAAGATGCATACTACAGCTTGGCTTGACATGGGGAAAATCAATTTCCCTTGAAATCTAACCTGTTAAGGGAACATCAACCCATCACGCATGCAAGAGAACATTTTGCTACTGCAAGTAGCAAGAAATTGCACAATGTCTGTTGCTTCATTCAGAAAACAGACCCCGGAGCTCCTCCTTGGTGGGATGATGTTACACAGGGCCTCACACACTGCCCTCTTTGAAAAGGCTCTGCTCATGGCTCCAATGCTGTTGTTTCCTCTCTCCACCTCTTTGTTAGAATGGACCTTTTGTTAAAGTTCAAGAAACACGATTTCCTGTTGCAAGCACTAGTAGCCAGTGGGGCTAGCCAGAAGCTGCTGGAAAATACACACACACACACACACAAACACACACACACGCACAAAATCAGTACTACATGAAATTAACTAAAATGATTCTGCCAAGACTTGGCTCATAAAAACTCTGAAAAAAGAAGAAATAAAATCACAAAATGAGTGGGCTCTTGATGCTAATGCTTTTTATTTCCTTTAAAGTAAAAAAACAAAACAAAACAAAACAAAAAAACCAAACAGGGAAAAACACACACACACACACACACAAGGAATTTCGAAGGCTTTCTCAATGCTCCAAAAGGCACAACTTTGCAAAACATCTGTGGGCGATTTGCATTTCTAAATTAGAAATGCAATTCTACCCATCACCCCACTCTAGGGGTCTCCAACAGATGAACGTTCCACATGTAAATGAAAAAAAAAATGGTCAAAATAAAATTAAAACATCGAGGCAAAAACAAAATACTCTTGCTAATTTTGCCCATTTGGAGAGAATGTTCTCAGCCATAAGTTTTGTTTCAAAAGCTTCACTGTGTCCTTATTTTTTTATCTTACTGTAAACCACAGTGCAATATCCATGTTTCCCTCTGTAGAGTCACACTGTGAAAGACTCAATTTCCAGCACCACATTTATGCATTGTTGTCTTGAAAACATTTTTACACACACCTTGGAATATCAGTCATAAACATACAACAAGGAGACAAAGCTGCCAAAGAAGGTAAATCTGAAAATATTGCCCCCTACCAAGTATATATTTTTTCGAAGCTCTCCACTGGGGAAAAATGAAGGAAACATCAGAACAATGGAGAGCTACCTACTCTGCGGAATTTCCATGAACTTAGCCAGTGTCCTTTTATGGTAAATCATAAACTGTTGGCAAAAATTCAACCAAGAGCTGAGCTCCATTGTGTGCAAATAAAGGGCCCTTGTGACCCCACAGCAGGGGCCCAACACACACAGATAATCAGGTAAGGAATTAGGTGACAAGTTTTCCAACACAGGAGAAGCTAAGTAATATACCTACTTAACCACAGAAGAAAGCCCATGTCTATGGCCATCACCACCTGTTACCAAAGGATCACCCATCACCAAAGGTGCACACTCTACAGAGCTGTGTGGCCTCCCGTGGTGTTCTCACAACCCAACGAAAGAAGAGCACGTTAAATAAGGTTTCCTTTTGCTTTGGCAACCTTGGAGCCTGCCATTCATTGTTTGAGGAAGGACAGGGGTTCCCTGAAATATAATTGTTCAATAGCGCCAAGCTAAGAAGGCAGACCAAGCTACAAACGTTTCTTGCACCATCCAGGAAGCACAGAGAAGTAGACCTTCATACACATCGGAGTAACATGGTTCAAGCCAGTCAGTCCCCACACAACGGAAAGCAGTGCCCGTCCGTCCCCGCGTCTGGCGCGGCCTTGACACGACGCAATCACTTACCTAGAATGCCCAGCCGGTAGTTAATGGTTATCACGATGACATTGCCGTAGCTTGCCAGAACGCTCCCATCTATCATATTGCCAGTGCCCTCCATGTAAGACCCGCCGTGGATATAGACCATGACCGGCTTCTTACTGTTCTGATCATGGATGTCTGGAAAAAAAGTCAAGTAAGGAAACACAATAAAAAATCACACTGATTAATGGAGGCTCAGGGCAAGGGACATGGATTACTTTTCCCTGTTTTGGCCAGAATCAACCAGGTGTGTATTTTTGAGTTGTAGACAACTTCATAAGACTACCTAAGAAAAGGGGTCAACGGGATGATATTTTCTGGTCCTAGAAATGGTGCTTTGAGAAGCACACAGACATTTGAAGTCACATGAGTGCATCTGTACATTGCTCTGTATGTCTAAAACACTGAAATATACAGAACTTAGATGAAGTACTTCTTTCCCGAACAGGGGTCAAGTCCTAAAAGCTGACTTATCAAGGAAGCACATGGCATGATGTTTTCAGCCGCGAAGTAAGTGTGAAATCAACTTCAAAATGATCATTGATCTTTACGATGGCTGCCCTCTTTATTCAAAGGTGAGCTTACAGATTCACTTTCAACTTCACAATGAGCACACAAGACTAGCTGTGAGACTTCAATGCTCAATACGAGACAGATGATGACGAAAACCAAAGAAAGGACAAAAAATCATCAACAGAACAGAAATGAGTACCGGAAACAAAGCAAAACAAGAAGCCCAAGCAAATGTGTTTGTTCTCATTTACTGGCTGCAGGCACAGCTCAACACATTTAACATGAAAGTCACGTAATAAAAATGACACAAGACTCCCGCCTCAAGATGGAATTCGTGAAATGTTACATATTTTCACAGAAGACTAGAAAGTCCCATTGTGATGTGCAACCAGTGGGACCCCTTGGTCATCCCTTTGTTCCTTTACTGAGCCGTGATATAAAAACTATGTTTTGCAATGGTCTGTGAGCACAGAAATTCAGAGACCATGTGTCCATTTGTGGAAACCGCTTTCTAAAAAGGTATTGATCACATAACCCGTTTAATCCGTCCTTATGCTTATATTGAATGTTTTGGAAGACGGACCTCAATGATATTTATTTCTGAATCTCTCTCTACGTATATATAGAGATATATACACATACGTGTGTGTCAGTAATTTAAATACCTGTATGTTATCAAAAGAAACCCAAATGTACCCATATACATTATTTTCACCCTTTTATCAATCAAAGTTTTGGTTTTTTTTTTCCTCTCTCCTAATTCAACAACACACTTTTGAAATATCAGAAAAGAGTTTTAAGGAAATGAACCACTATCATTTAGATGGTGGCTGCTAATAAAATGAATTATGATCCCGATGTCAAAATGAGTTCATTGGCTGCCTCACTAAGGGCATGCAGAAGGCTCACAGTCAAGTACAGGAAAGAGTATCATGGCCCCGTGGTTCTGCAGATACTTATTCTTGCATGTAAAATTCAAATATAGAATAAAAGGCCCTTATTCATCATCTAGGCATCATGTGCTTTGTGGAATTTTGAAAGACATGGCTTTCGGGAAAGGTGTGCTGTTTTGTATGACTTATTCCTTTCTCTCTCTCTGGATCCTGATTTAGTGGATTTGCCCTCATTTCTTTTTCCAGTACATGCTGTTGGCTACTCCACTGTGGAAAAGGAATAAGTAGAGATTTTGAGGACTGTGTGAAGGGGTGTCCTTGGAACAAATGCTAAACTAACATCTCTGAACTTTCCAAACACACAGCACAAGATTTTCATGAATTTGAGGAAGCAATAACAAGATGTCCTTTTAATACAAAGTAAAAAAAAGAAAAAAGAAAGAAAGAGAGAAAGAAAGAAAGAAAGAAAGAAAGAAAGAAAGAAAGAAAGAAGAAAGAAAGAAAGAAAGAGAAAGAAATTACAAGTGATTGCATTCAGTGAAAATTAGGGGGCATGTTATGGTAAGGAAGTTGCATTTTGAGTATTGGGAAAACAGGTCCGAAGGATCCAATGGAAATGCACTAATAAGAGATACAGAACAAGAGGCAAATTATCTTCCTGGCTGGTGTAACAGAACAAAGAAAAGGCTTGGGGTTTAGTTAATACATTTTTTTTCTTCTTTTTATGTGATCTGATAGAATATTTTTTAAATTAATTTTTTTTTGTTTTAATACATTTGTGAATTCTGTTAAAACTGTAGGCATTCTGAGGCCATCTGCAAAGGAGACGAAGGCTGTCAGAGTCAGTGCAGGATATGATACCCTAAGGCCATCACAAAAGATCCCATAGACAGACATCTGATGTATGGAATGTGAACACGGGAATGACGACAGCAGTAAAATAATAACAATGTGAAGAGAAGCAGACATGAAGGCAACACAAGCCAAACTTCTTGGACTGCAGTTGATTTAGAAAAGAGGTCAAAGGCATCAGCACAAGCTATAGCTGGGAGGTTGCTGCCTGGCGGCGAGAACTCACCAGCCTCTTCCCTGCTTTATGCTGCCTGTCAGCCCCAAACCTGGAAGTTCTTCAAGAGCCTTTGTCCTCTAAAGAAAATAAATGGAGTTCCGTGCATTTTGCTCCTTGGATGGGAGTTATATACTTCTTACCCATCATACGGAGCCTGCACAGAAACACACTTGGGCCTTTTTGTTTCTTTGAAACCATTGATTCTGCTGAAGGCATAGAAATACCTTGTGTTCCTTCTCGCTAAGAGGCCACTACCTTCCATATTGTCAAAAACATGAATTTACTTCTGGTGGCTAGTCTGTCACGTAACTTGGGATCCTTCACAAAGCAACTTTCCATAGCAACCAAACATGTGAGAGGGGTGGGTGGTGAAAAAAAGCTTTCAAACGAGCCAGGGTAGGACAAGGAAAAGGGATAGATTTAGAGTTTTTGACCTTTTCATTTGTTTGTTTTCAGATCTACGCTATCCCTGTTTTTCTTCCCCTTTAAGAGCTGCTAAACAACAGCCCTCAGAGAAACAAGATCTCGTTAAAATACTTTTTCATGTATTTCACTGTGAGCCGGAGAAGATTCTTTGAAGCCTATTTTTAAATCTATATATTTAAAGAAAAAAATAAAAAGAAACAAACAAAAGCTCAAATGTCAGATACCCAAAAAGTTGTACAAAGGTGTCTCTCAGAGTTTGGCAGCTTGTAGAAGGAATTAAGAAGACCAAAGGTCCAAAATACAATATAACTTACAAAATAACCTTTGGAAGGAAGAAAAGAACATATACATGCATGTTCTAAAATTTCATTTTCTCTTCTTATGACCAAGCCAAAAAAAAAAAGGAGGGGGGAGGAAAAGAAAAAGAAAAAGATGGGCTTCCTTGTAAATAACATTTTTTTTTAAACTCACTGCATATTTAGAAACATTTACACTTCTCACAGGTGGTTTGCATTCATGTACAGGGTCCCTGGGACTAAAAGGGATAGTGGTTTCCAAACAAGAAGAAAATAAAGAAGCACACGGAAGTGTACTTGTTTCAGAGAAGGGGAGGAAAAAGGGACTAAAATTTAAAAAAAAAAAATAGAGAGAGAGATATAAAACCATGCATCAGGGTCGAGCTTTGAAAAAACAAAAAATACCTTCATCTTCACCACGGTCATTACTGGTTATGTCATCTGCGTTTTTCTTTGTGTTGGCTCCTGGGTCATATTGAGAAGGAAAATAAAGGGAAAAAAGAGAATTCAAAAACAACAGGTTTGCAAAAAAATCAGAAGAGAGAGAGATACCACCCAGTAAAAGAAAAAAAATATGTCACGCAAAAAGTTGAAAGTTGTTACATTTGGATTTCAAAAAAATGAGATAGGGCAATGCAAAATGCATAAAAACATAAAGATGTCAAGAAGAACAAATTCAAAATGTTACTTGCAAAAAATGTTCTCTATTCTGTGAAAATGCAGTTTGGGGGTTAAAATGATAATACTGCAAAAAAAAAAACAGAGCTAATGTGATTTTGAAAAAAAAGAAAATTAAATTATTAAAAAGTATTTCCCACATTCTTAAAAGAAATGCATATGAAGTATTCAATGTTCCTCTAATTTTAATATGTGACAATCTACATAAATTCATGAAATGTCACCAGTACAGTTGCGTTAGGACATTCCATAATGTAAGAGAAAAGACATTTATGTAATAAACACGGAAGGACTTTCAATAAAATACTGAAAATTGACATCCATTTCATGCAGAAGAACTTAAAACAGAGCATTTCAAATCAAATCAGAAATGTCAGTTTGTTAGTTAATTTAAATCATGACAGTCACCTCTCACCAGTGGTTAGAGAGCTATTACCCAGTCCTGGTTCCCATTTAGTATAAAAAGAAAACAACAACACAACTACCACTTTCAATAAAGTTTTCTTAAGACAAGAGAAAACATTATACATCACGTTCTCTGTGTTTGAAACACTTATTAAATATTACTTCGGTGCCAAAGCTCATTGAATTTAAGATAAATAAATAAAATCACGTACCTTGATGACCTGGAACATAAGTTACCCTAAGAATCTCCAGGGAAACAAAATATGGGGAGGTGGGGGTATCCCTCAACTACTCCAATAAAATATTCTCTTATACATTCTGTACATAGTGTGCCATTTTGGGTTTTCCTATTTTCAAGATACAACACGCTAAAACATTTCATATTGCTTGAATTGTTTGGTAAATTAGCTCAATTCTCTTCTTTTTATAGACAGACATAGCCCTGGGGGAAGGCATATCCCAGATCCAGTAACTTCAAAAGCGCCTGGATGACATTCTTCTAGAAGTTCTACTTAACTCAAAGAAACTCATCGTGTTTCAAAACCATGATATGAAGTTGTTGTTTTTGTAGGTCAGTTATGGCTTACTTATTGTCCATTTTATGTGGTTCAACAGGTCTTACCTCACAGACCTTGGTGGGTGGGTGGGACATCTGATTTGTTGATTTGTGAGGCTTAACTATTCCCACTATTAATAATTTCAAGCATCTTATATAAGGTCATTGAAGGCAGCTACAAAGAGGTGTCTGGGACCCCTTGGAACTCCAAGCTACCAGTAATTCAGCCTCATCTGCCTAGAAGTACACTTTCATTGGAACCCACCTGTTCTCCTTACAACACATTCATTTCCAATCCCTTAGAAAGTATCATGACCTCAATGTGTCAATTTCTTATAGTCATTAGCTTGATATCAACTTTATTTATACCCAACAATCCTACTGCATTGAAATATCTAAAAGAAAAGAAAAAAAATAAATATATATCTAAAAGAAAAAACTTTAAAAAATATCAAATGAGGTTGAGTGTCTTGGGGATTGTTTTTGCCAGAGTTCATCAGTACAGAACCTATCTTAAAGCAAATTTGTGGACTTGAATTTATGATGAAATTGTGAGCCTAAAAAGGGATGCCTTTCCTAAAGTACATGAATGTACTAGAATGTACATGAATGATACACAAAACTGTTCTACAAACAAGTCCTCTCATTTCTGAAAGAAAAAAAAAATTCTGGGCACCTGGGTGGCTCAGTTGGTTAAGTGGCTGCCTTCGGCTCAGGTCATGATCCCAGAGTCCTGGGATTGAATCCCGCATTGGGCTCCCAATTCTGCGGAGAGCCTGTTTCTCCCTCTCCCTCTGCCTGCCTCTGCCTACTTGTGCCCTGTCTTCCTCTGTCAAATAAATAAATAAAATATTTTTAAAAAAATTCCATTCATCCATGGAAGAGGACTTTATAAGCTTCTACAGAAACAGGTCACTAATGTCATTTAAAAAGAAAAAAAATGGCTAGAAAAAAATCAAGTTTTGTCACAAAAAGTCACAAGAGTGAGAATGTGTTGATTCAGCAGATTCCTTCCAACAAAATGTGTTCCTTTCAAGTTTGACTCCCTCTTGTAACACAGTGTCCAGAACACACACGCTCAACATGAGGAAGGCATTCTTTAACAAAGACCCCATACCTGCACTTCACCCTCCCCAGGAGCCCGTTCTTAAAATCCTTGTTTGGTGTCTCTTTTCTCTTCCACGTTGTGTGTTGTGTCCTGGACTAAGCCCATAGGCCATTATGCAAGCCAGCTGTCAGGGAAGTGAAATGCCAGAACATTCTCCCAAGACCCACCTCTCCGTGCCTCCAGGCTCACGGTCAGGATGCAAAATGACAGTGATCTGAAATCCATCTCAGACGGGATGAGCAGTGCTCAGGGAACCTTCCCCAACAAAAAGAGCCAAGTTCTGAGGATTAGTGATGCTTTCACAATTTCCATGATGTAGCTCCATCAAAAATAAAGTTGCAGTCCGGGATAGCCTCCTGCCTCTTTGATTCCTCTACCGAATTTCTCTGTTAGCCAAAGTGTGACTTCTAAGAGTCTTACTGACGTATGGTTTACATACCATAAGATCAACTCATCAAAGCATAACATTCGATGGCTTTTTTATGCAGTTGTACAACCACCAGCATCATCCAAATTTAGATCATTTCCATCAATCCAAAAAAGACCATGTCCAGTGTCCAACTGAAGGTTCCATGTTGCTATGCCCAGTCTCATTAATCTACTTTCTGCCTTTCTAGATTTGCCCTTTTGGAGAGTTTTGTATAGAAGAATTCATATCCTATGCCGCCTTTTGTGTCTGCTTTCTTTCAGTGAGCGTCATGTTTCCAAAGTCGTGCATGCTAGAGCAAGAGTCATTCTTTTGTATGGATAAGTAGTGATCCACTGTACGCACACACCAAATTTTGTTTTTCCATCCATCAGTTGATGGGCATTTGGACCATTGTCACTTGGCAGCTATTTAGAATAATGCTGCTTTAAACACTTGGGGACAGTACATTTGTTGGGATGTATGTTTCCCTAGCTTCTGGGTTGATATCTAGGCATGGGATTGCAATCTTATAGGGCAAATTCATGTTTAAGGTTTTAAGAATCTGCCAAACTATGTTCCAAATGAGCTGCATCGTGGTGCATTTCCATGAGCCTGTATAGGGGGTTCCAGTTTCTACATTCCAGAGGCTAGCCCTGTTATTATCGCTTTGGTGATAGTCATCTTAAAGGTTGTGAAATGCGGTCTCCTTGTGGTGGTAATCTGCAGCCTGCTCATGAGGTAGCGATGTTGAGCATCTCTTCACACACCATCTTCTTTGTTGGGATGTCTCCTCGAATATTTTGCCCATCTTTAAAATTGCCTTCTTTGTCCCCTATTATTAGATTATAAGTGTTTTTTCTATTTTTCAGATGCAAGTCTTTTCCCGGAAACATGACTTACAAATCTTTTCTCTCAGTCTGGGACTTCTCCTTTGGTTTTCTCAGTGGCGTCTTTTGAAGTGCAAAGGTTTAATTTTGACGAGGTTGACTTGATCAATGTTCTTTCAACACTTGTGCTTTTCATACCTAAGAAATCCTTACTCAACACAAGACACTGAAGATTTTCTCTTATGCTCTTTCCTACACGTTTAAGAGTTGTAGTTCTTACACCTTTTAATTGTTTGAGTTATTTCTAGTGTATGATATGAGAGTAGGGTGGAAATTCATTGTTAGCATATGAATATCCCATGGTTTCAGCACCATTTACTGCAAGACTAACTTCTCTTTTATGAAACTGTTGAGATACCATTGCTGGAAGCCAGCTGACTATAAATGCCAGGACTGAATTTATTTCTGGACACTTTTAAGGATATCCCATCTGCATTTCTACCACAAAAGCCCCCAAATTTCTTGATGACTATAGTTTTTGAATATACTTTAAAACGGGGAAGGAGAAACCCCCCAACTTTCTCTGGCTTTTTCAAGATAGATTCCTTATTCTAGATCCTTTGCCTTTCCACACGAATTTTCAAATGAGCTTGTCAACTGAAGAAAAAAAAAATCACCCAGAGATTTTGACAGAAATTGTCTGCCCAACCACAATTTTGAATTAATTGTAGATAGCAGAGTATGATCCAGAAACATAATTACATATCACCTTTAATGTACTGTGTATATTTGATTTTTCACCCTTTTGTTTTTTTTAATAAGCTGTTGCTGTATTTTTCCTTACAAACATTGCTAATTAAGTGACCTCAAAACCAACAGAGTTCTCTTAAATATCTAATTTAGTGAGAATCATGAACTATGGGAAAAAGGTTCTGCTGGAATTTATTCCAGAGTAAACCTATCTTGTGCATGCCAAAACAGACATTTCAAAACCCATACACACCATGAGTTTCTTCCTCCCTCTCCACAGGTATACCTTCCCCCAAATGCCAGAAAAATATTCCTTTACATCTAATTATTAGCCTTTCTATCAAACCTCCATGGGGAAGTAGCTCTAAATTTTAAAGAGAATATTTAAGCAACTTCAAACAAATATTTGGCTGTTCCATTATTAAAATTGAAGTATGATTTTATAAATAAAATATCTCAATGTCCCTGATCCTGAAGGATGTCCACCATTTTTTTATACCTCTTCTTCTCACGTTCCTTTTTCGTGCTATAACTTCATCACTTTCTAAAGTAAAACTACTGAAAGAGTACTTTGTATCCTAAATGAAAGAGAAATACTTGGTAAAGAATTCAGAAAAGGTAGACCATGGTAAAGATGAAAATTCTCCAGATGCTGCTGTTAACATTTTGAGGCAAGAAAGTAATTTCCCATTTCCTCTTTTTAACTATCCATTAACTTTGTTGTCACTTATGTAGGCAAATCATCAAACATAGACATCAGATACTGTGAGGCAGTCACGTTATTTATACAAGAATAGAAAGAAGGGATAGAACCTAGAAAACCTTTAGGATTATCACTCCTAGCATGAGATACTGTCCTGAAAATGTATTTACTGGTTCACTTTTTTTTTTTTTTTTTTTTGGTCTCTTAAGAGTGCAAATTCCAAGTGCAACTGAGACTTGTTTTCCTAAATACAGAAAGAGTGTGTCTTTGCTAAATGCATTACTTTCATTACAGAGGAAGCTGTGTAATGGGTTATGGGGGAATTAAATGCTTTACTGGCCATCACAGATGGGTGTGTGATTGATTAGTTTGTCACTCAGCCCCCTCAGAGGAATACTTTTTCAATCTTCTAATTTAATAATGGGTTCATTTCACCAGAAAGCTGAACAGGACCGGCCCATAACAAACTGCCTGTGCCTCATGACTTAATTCACTGGTCAACCCATTTCTTCTACAGACAGGTATTGACATGTTAAATATGGTAGCCTTGAACACCACTGGCTACACCCAGAATAAATACTCCACACATCAACGTTAACGTGTTCTAACATTGACTTGAATGGGATTAGCTCAGTGAATCTGAAACAACATGAAACAGTCTTTGGGTTTCATCAAAAGCCATGTGGACTTTAGACAATGGGCTACCTACAGAAAATTCACTTTCTGCATTTGAAGGATTCACCATGCATGATCTAGGCTTCTTTTTTTTTTTTTTTTCCTGAAATCAGAACATCTGAACAAGATGGGATCTCATTCCGTGAAAATGTGGGCAAGACTGGGAAGCCTGTCAGATGCAGCCTTTAACAAAGAGGCTTCCCCACACCAGCATTTAGAATCCCTCCTTGTTACGTGCCATGGCTACACTGGGCAGGTAGGTCTACCCTGGGAAGTGAAGGGCATCCATTATTATTGTGGAAGAAGGATTTCTAGTGATCCAAAAGCCTTAGGAAAGAAAACATGTGAAGCGGAGAACATGGAAATGGATTTCTTTCAAGTCAACAGGAAAGTTGTACTTTGAAAAACGTTTGGAAAGGAATCCCAAAATCTGAAGACTTCTGCTCCAGGACACATGAAGGGGTATAGGAATGTGAGTTCCAGACTGTGGCCTGGAGGTCAAGAACCTATGATTCACCCCCACAGATATTTATTATGCAACTCAGATGTTCTTGATGTTCTCCTAATCATTGTGAATTTCACTAAAGCAAAATATGATCTTGGGTTGTTACTTCAGGAAAATTGAAGTCATGTGTTTGTGATTGCAGTAAAGGCAAAGACCAATTCTTCCTAATTTTCTACCAGTTTCAAAATGTCTCATTGCAATAATGGAAATAATAAGAGGTATTTTTGTTCTTGTTTTTGTATTGTTTTGGTATGTTTTCTTCTTTTTGTCTGACTGGCTTGGGAAGACAGATTGAGAGAAATATCAATAATATTTTTTTATTTCTTTCGGAATTAGGAAGAATTGTTTTCACAGTTTCTCTGGTAGAAAATCAAAGTCAGTCTAAAAATATATAGGTATGTGGTATATGTTTCTGTTTTTTATTAAAATCTCAAGGCACTGCATGGCCTTACGTAAGCATTTTTTTGTTGTGAATTTGTTTATTGAAATGTTTCTGTTCTTGGGAATAAAAGACAAATCCTATTAGATTTGAGTCTCTCCTTTTTATTAGAAGGTTCAGCTGATAGAATATATTACCTCCCCACACAATCTCCAAGAGCTTGAGATTAAATCACAGTGCATTTAAAACCTACAACAAATTTAATATTGGATTATGCTCCATGCTTGTTCTGCACCTGCATCTAGAAAACTCATGTTGAAAATGAAATTAGCTTTTATTTTCCTGAGATAGCTCCAGAAATGTTGTATTAAAGAACATGATAAACCTCGGTAGGTGTGTATGTAGGTATGTGGGTCTATATATAATTACATATATTCATTATCCATGCCAAGAGATTCTGGAAGATCTTGAGTTCTTTGGCATGGTTTTAACTCTATTAAAAGCTTCCTTCAGTAGTCAGAATGTAGATGTCAGTGATGGGATGCATCTCTATGCCAGGAAATTTGGGTTGTGGTCCAGGAATTAGAGGGAGCTGGAACCTTTGTCTTTTGGTCCCTTTGCTGTCAACATAGAGGAATAAACTGAGAACATCTCAGAGTGCTTAGCTGATGGGCCACTGTTCCTTGGTCTCTCTTTTCAGGGAGAAACTCAAGGATGTCATGAATCAAACAACAGAAATGTCAAGCAGGAGTCACACTTGAGGGAAATGTCTCTCATGTCTTTTTCAGTGTGTTATGTTCCCTCGACACCTTCTGGACGAAGAACCTTGTGATTTGCTCAAAATATCCCATGCTCCTCTTACAGGAAAGTATTGTGGCATCCCCAGCTGCTAACACACCAGTTTAAGCCAACAAAATGTGAATGGACGAGACGTACGACACCCGCAAGCTGACACATTGTAAGGCATCTCATTACTGCCATAGTTTTCCCCACCTCTACCAACCAGACCAGCATGTCCCAGATGGAGATCACCTCCTTCAAAGTCTTGGTTTTGGAAAGAAGAAGATCCAGAGAGCAACCAGTCATCCCCAGATGGACACAGATATCATAAAAGGGAAATAAGCTTGGGTTGTTGTTGCAAGAATCTTTTGTTTAGCAGCACAACCGAGCCTAAGTTGACTGTTATAGCCATTTGTTTTGTTTTATTTTTCCCCAATGAGGTATGCATTCATGCACACAACACACTCACACACATACATACTCAGAGAGGAACACAGCCTCCTAAACATCCCAACGTACACCTCGATCCAAGAAACCATTTGAGAGCACAGATGTCTCTGGCTCCCCAGTGTACTCGAAATTGGTAAGTCAATGCCAACATGATCGTTTTCCCTTTGGGTGTACGTCTGCGTTTACAGAAAATTACCTTTTTTTTGGTACTTAGCTCTAACTACTATGTGACTATACTGCAGTTAAAAAAAAAAAAGGAACATCAACAGACTTCATACCTACATATTTATGGTGATTAAGCCCAACACTATCATGATTATACTGTAAAATAATTAAGAGAAGGAAGGGGCCCCTTTCTTCTCTTAAAGTGGCTTAAGTTCGTTAAGGGTAGACCCTTGATTTTGGCTCAGGTCATGATCTCGAGGTCATGAGACCCAGCCTTGTGTCTGACTTGTGTTCAGCAGAAGGGTCTGCTGGAGATTTTCTCTCTCCCTCTACCCTTCCCCAACTCATGCTCTCTCTCTAAAAAATAAAAAAAAAAAAATGAAGATGAAGAACAAATTAACTATTTACTTCAATCACCAGGGATCTTTTGAAGAAAGAGCTTAAAAGAATATACAGAAAAGTCACGCACAACTTCAAATCATCTGATTCTCTGGTAACACACGAATGTTGTCTTGCACAAAGCCATAAACATTGGCTCATACGGTTGCTGGAAGTAGTATTATTTTTCATGGCTCCCCATACATTTGTTGCACTTTTCTACTTCCCAGATTTTGCTCATGCAGCCATTTCTTCCTAGCTTCTGAGACTATGATTGATCTAACCACCCGTCCCCAAACTTACTCTTTCGCTTTAACAGCCTTTGAACACCCAGGCCACGGGCCAACAACTCAAGGGCATGTTCCCCAACTTCCACTCCTCAAAGCAGAAATTCTTTCTTTATTAATGTATCCCGCAGAGGCTGGGAGTGGGGGGTATTCCAGTTAGGAATCAGAGAAGGGAGATATGGTTGATGTCTGCATTTTTTGCTGCTTTAAAAAAAAAAAACAAAAAAACTTTAAGACACTTTTCAATTTAGAGAAAAAATCGTAAAGAGAAAGAGTTGCCTTACGCCTCACACCCAATTTCCTCTAGTATTAACATCAAACATGAGTCTGGTACATTTGTTATAATTAATGAGCCAATACCTACATGTTATAACTCACTAACGTCTGTAACTTATTCAGATTTTCTCCATTTTTGCTTCATGTCCTTTTTTTGTCCACATTCTGTTTCAGTCCTCATGGCTCCTTAAGCCCTGTTCAGCTCTAAGAGTTTCTCAGAGTTTCCTTGTTTTTGATGACCTTGACAGTTTTAAAGAGCTACTCTCCAGAAATTTCGTAGAATATCCCACAGTCGGGTGTTGTCTGGTTTTTCTTGATTCCATGAGGCTGTGAAATTTGGGGAGGAAACCCACAGAGGTTAAGAGCCCTCCTGATCACATCCTATGAAGGGTGCACACTTGTCACCATGACTCAACACTGCTGATGTTGGTCTTGAACACCTGGCTGAGGTGTGTTTGCCAGATGTCTCCACTGTAAAGTTATATGATGTCTGTCCCTCTCCATATCATACTCTTTGGAAGGATGTCAACATCCACAGTCAAACCTCAGGAGTAGAGGTTGAAGGAGATGATCTACGTACACTGAGGACATGGTCTGATACATGACAAGAGGGAATGAAATCTGTAGGACCAATTTAGAGTAACAATCAGCTGACCTTTCAATAAGGGAATGATTCAGATTATCCAGATGGGCACAGTGTAATTAAAAGTGGATTCTGAGTCACTGGAAGAGGGGGCTGTCAACCAAGTAATGCAGGTGTTCTCTATAATTGAAAAAGGCAAGGAAGACATTTTCCCTTAGTTCCTCCAAAACGAACGCCATCTTATCAAAACCTTGATT
Organism: Mellivora capensis; assembly: GCA_004024625.1. Classification (NCBI taxonomy): domain Eukaryota; kingdom Metazoa; phylum Chordata; class Mammalia; order Carnivora; family Mustelidae; genus Mellivora; species Mellivora capensis. Next base: position 19,191 of record PISX010021749.1, read on the forward strand.
CTAACCCAGTGAGATCCATTTGGTATGTCTGACCTCCAAAACTGTTGTCTTAAGCCACTAACAATGTGGTGATTGATTATAGCTGAAATACGAAACTCACAAATCCTGTTTTATTTATTCATTTGGTTGTTTATGTCAATGTGAGGTTATGGACATTTATTTTACACTTTGAGTTATAATCTGGCCCTTATTTTGTTTCTCAAATTGCGGAAGCATTGGTCATTACTTAGGTAATATTCTAAATGTAAAATACTCCCTAGCTTTATTAAACACATCTTGATAATCTCTAATTTACCTTGATTTCAATATTATTATATATTTACATTAGCATTGTATGACTTCAGAAAATAATACCTTGCAGTGATTGTACAATGGGATTTTGATGGGATTTTCTTTAATACAACTGTTTAATCTCATACCCTTAATGACTCTAAGCCAATCAATTCATTCTATTATAAACCCATAAAGCATTTGCTTCAGGCCAAGATGTAAGCTTAATATCTCCCTAGGTGTTTGCAGATTATGCTAAACGAGTTCCATTTTTAAAAGCATGTTATTTTGAGATCCACAGACAAAGTCACTACCAGCTTAATGATTTCATTTCTTTGGTAATTATATGCAATTTTAGGTATTTATGAAAATCTTTCCAGGTAATGTATCTTGGTTTATATTATTATAATTTTCAGTTTTAGAAACATGGAAGGATGAAATTCAGCTCAAAATACTTAATGGTGTAAAAAGAGTTAATAAGAAGGTGGTAAATAGTACTAATATAACTTCAAATGCCAGAACTTCATGAAGGAAACCCATTCTTGCTGCCAAGGACTCCTGTACCTTCTTTTGCAGGGTCCTACCCTAAGACATAACTTCCCACTACGGTGTCTAGATTGCATCCCATGATGCAAAGTTCCCAATGGGAATACCCATAAAAACAAAGAAAAAGATGTGAACATCATAGGAAACCAAAAACAGCAGAAAACATAAGGCTCTATCTGGTGGGTTTCTACTAACCCAATTAAGGAGCCTAAAAAGAGAGTTCCATCTTGCTCAAGGATCTCCTATGATACTACCACATTGGGAATTGTTCTATAAATATGATAGGAAATGAAGCAGGGAACATTAGGGACCACCCTGAATGTAGGGGTGTATAACAAAGGAGCAATGCCTGTCTATACAAACAAACAAACAAACAAACAAACAAAATTGGAAATACATTCTGATGTTGCCTGGGCATTATTTCAGAAAAACTCCTGCCTCTAACATCTCTAGATATGCGTTCAAATTAGACAAAACTTAAACCAGCCAAAACATACAGGTGAGAGAGCGGGTTAGTGCGTGGAAATGGCCAGGAGGTAACTGCTGCAAAGTTAAACAATTCAGGAAAAGCCCTAGAAGCTCTGTGTCACTTTCCACACACTCAGCTAGTAAAGAGTATTCAAGTGTCCACGAACACTTAGAGTAGCTACTACTGAATTAATACTTAAAGTCAACTAACACTTGCTTCATGTCTTAGGAAGGGACAGTGCAGTCTGGAGGAGTACCTTGTTGGAAATGGAATTTGAGGGTCAGGTCAATGGGTCAACAACTACAAAGGGTCTACATTGGTAAGGAGCCCCCAGACATGTGCGCTGGCAGTCTGGGGCAGCCCTGCTGAGTGACAAGGACTTGCCGGACCGCTGGCACAGGAAAGGATCGCTCACAGGTCCACCTGCCAGCAGATATGTTTGGCGGGTATACCCTGACTTGCCCAAAGATGAGGAAAGAGAAAAGAAGAAAAACAGCGTGTTTTTTATGGAGAATGTGGTGGCATAGAACAAAAGATCACCACGGCCTTCAGAAGACTCTAAGGGAATACTTAGATAAACCACTAGCCTTTTCTCATGGAGGAAAAATAGGATGTAGTTTTCTTCAGTGGAGAAACATAGAAAGAGAACAGCCTGAGACTGAAAGAAGAGGATGACCAGGTCAAGGGAGATGGAGAGATACAGGAAGTATATATATAGAGAGAGAACTAAAATGCACACTCTTTGTAAGGAAAATGCATAAACCCAAGTATGCCTTAGATCTGAATATAGGTAAATGTACATGGAGAGACGACGCCACCACAGAAGTAAATCTTCAGGGGAAAACTAAGTGCACACTGCGTCTATCCATTTGAACATCTTCATGTAAGGATAATTTGGAAGAGATGATGAGAGAGGAACTTCACTAGAAAGAAACTCCATGATCAACCCCCGGCGTCACCTCCAGTGTAAAGACCATCAAATTTCTCAAAACAGAAAATGGCAGGGCACTGTGCTGTAGAAGGGCACTTCAAATGGCAATCGCACGCGAAAAAAATTTACTGTAAGGAATCCAAGTACACTCTGATGCGTCTTCTGGTGACCACTCTGATGAATACGATGTTCATTTCTCCTAAAGGAAGACTACACCATGAGCCAATAGGAATTACGTTTACAGTAGGGAGGCTGAACATGGTTCATTGGGAAGAAAGGGTGGTACTTCGTGGGTCTCATGAACCATGGAAAGAGCAAATTTGAATGGAAACCAGACAAGATCAAAAGCAAACAAAGGATTTGAAAGATGGCAAATAGCATTTCACACAATTGATATGTTTCGTTAAGGGATTTGAGTATTTGGAATATTTACTTTGACAGGGAACCTTTTTATAATCCTGCCAATGAAGGTCAGACATATCCTTACACGGAACGCGCCCTGGGGAGTAGTGAACGATGGAGTTTCCACTAAGAGTGTAAGCAAGGAAATGATTTTATGATCACCACCTTTCAAGACATAGCTGCAGGTTCTACTCAATATGTTAAAAACAAAAGTCATGAGAACTAAAAATATTCAAAAGGAGACACAATAAAGTCACTCCTGCATATGATTATCGATGCAGGGGAAAGTGATTCAGGACACGAGCTAAATAAATTAGGGTAGATGAGGTATTAGTTATGATGGTATGCAATCAATACAGAAAATCGGGGCGCCTGGGTGGCTCAGTGGGTTAAAGCCTCTGCTTTCAGCTCAGGTCATGATCCCAGGGTCCTGGGATCGAGCCCCACATCGGGCTCTCTGCTCTGCGGAGAGCCTGCTTCCTCCTCTCTCTCCCTGCCTGCCTCTCTTGCCTACTTGTAATCTCTGTCTGTCAAATAAATAATAAATAAATTCTTAAAAAATACAGAAAATCAATTTTCATAGCTATGAATATTAACATATCTAAAAAGAAAGCCTTTTCATATTAACAATAAATGGTCTGAACACACCTTATGAAGCATGTAAGAGAGATTGTAGAATATAAAATTTGAGATCCATAAAAGTCTGATCTATAATCAGAAGCTTTTGGTGGCAGAAATTTAGTGTGTAACAATATCAATATATATTTTTTTAGAAATAGTAAGATTTTTTTGGTAACAAAATCATTCTAGCATCAATTCTGAAAAAAATATGCAAGTGTGAATAATTTTGGCTTGAAGAAGGTAAGGGCAGTTCTTCTGGCCTCGTTATATTATTTATTGTATTTTCAATAATTTCAGCCTGTGTATGCTGAAGTCTTTCTTTTTAGAGAACACCATTAGCTAAATATTACAAGAAGAGGAAAACATAACAAGTTCATCTTAGGGCAAAATAAATTCTGGATTAATTAAATAATTATACTTACAGAGCAAGGATTATGTTTGCCAAACTATGATATCATGTTTAGGTTGAGATTTTAAGTCAACATATATTTATTTATAAAGAAAGACAGCATTTATTAATACAGATGCTGGCATTGTTGCATTAAAGATACATACACACATGTACATATATGAGTATACAGTCAGGTGTTATTGGGACTTGCTCTGTGTACGGCCATGAGTATACACAGACACACACCTGTATATATATATAAATTTTTTATTATTTATTAAATAGTATACATTTATGTATAGACGTAAATATGTAACTTAAAACAGTAAATAATAGAAGCAAATGTGTATAAAATTTATATATACATATTAATGAAAACTAGAATCAGGCAGGAAATACATATGTATATTTTGTACAAACATACATATATGTGTTAAATATATATTTAATAAAGAATAACTAAGGAGGTATATATATTTAAATTTATATAAAATGTATATTTATTTTGTATATGTATTTATTCTGTATGCATATAGTATATATTTTGTATGTATACTTATACAAATATATAAAATATAAATAGTATCATTAGTATTTACTAGTTATATATTATAAATATTTAATGAGTATTTATGTATTATATATTTATGTATATAAATATTTAAGTAATATGTAATAAATATATAAAATGTCATAAATTAAACACAATATATAAACCTTTGCATTTCGTGTATACATATGTAAAGTAAATTCGTATTATGTAAGTCTATGTAAAATAAGGACAAAGAAAGCTCTCTGAAGGTAAACCAAAGGACAAGTGATGTTGTGGGCATGAGCAGTGTTAGCACACCCGCGACAGAAAGGGAACACAAACAAGTCATGAGGAACAGAAGTGGGATGATGGAGAAGGTGGACACAAGCGGATACCCAAGCGAACCAGAGCTGAGTGTGAAGATGGTATTTCTGAGTTCACAGCACTGTCATTTTCAGAATAATGCATGGGGACAGTGAGATCCAGACACACAGCCTGGCAACCTAGCTTAAAATTACTGAAGCGAAGAAAAACAAATAGAATCCCGAGCATCTGAGTAGAATACACACAGTCTCCGTGCCACAGCAGACCTTGTTGGAGGCCACGGTGCCTCACACAGCCGCCCAGTGCAAAAGGAAGTGTGCCAGATCAAAGGTGCCAAAGGCTTTGCTGACTGTTCATACTGCACCCAAGGCCCCACAAGCCTGGCTGGGGATTGAGGCATGCAGGCGTCCTTGGCTAGGCAGGTGCTCGATTTCCCCATGAAGCCAGAAGGGCTGGCCAGCCAGAATGCTCCAGGAGGACATGGAGGAAGGACGAGATGACATGAAGCATGACAGGCCCTTCATGTGCCCTTTCCTGGTGCTCCAACCCACTTCTGTGCACTTGGAACAACCTTTGTTCTGTCCACCCATGGACTTGCAATAAGCTCCCCAAACACCTTTAGGATGATGACAAAGACACACACAAAAATCTCTCTCCTCTGAGAAGTCTCTGCAGTGCCAAGTGGAGATGATGATGAAGCAAGATCTATCAGGTTCTGGTAGAAAACCTTTACTAATCCATTCTTTTAAGAAGGTATTTCCAGAGACGAAAGGACCTCAAGACTACATCCGCCCTAATGCCTAGTAGAGTTGCTAGGAAGCAACACTCCAAGCATCTAATACATCAAGGACAGTTAAACTCCATGAAGCTCAGGAATTCAAGGAGGAAGAAGTCAGAATAAATGTTAAGAATAGGGAAATTATGGCCCAGAAGAACTAAAAATTATACACAGAAAAATCACCATTTAGGATATCTTATGAAGTACTAGAACAAGGCCAAGTAAACATCCTTTGCCAAAAGAATATTTTCACTTAATAATGCATGACAACCACAAGAATATTTTAACTTAATAATGCAATAAGAAAATCTGTATGGCAACCACACTCAATAGTTTATAAAAATTTCAAGTTATAACAGGAGAAACTGAAGATGAATGGGAGGTTGTAAATGATCTTACTGGTCCAAATGAAGAAACAAGTGTCGGTGGTTTAAGCATTCTAGAGGCTGAAAGTCTTGAGATCAATGTGTCCACAGAGTTGGACTCTGCTGACTCCTGCTTCTTGGTTCATATGTGGCTGTCTTCTCACGGGATTCTCACATGGTAGAAGCAGTGAGGGAGATCTCTGGGGTCTCCTTTATAAAAATACTAATCCCATCAATGGGGGCTACACGTGATGACCTGATCACCTCCCAAAGCCCCCACCTCCTAATACCATCAACTTGGGGCTTAGCAATTCCACCAATGAAATCTGGGAGAACACATTCAGACCATACCAGATGTTTAGACAGTATTTACGTGCAGGACTTCATTTCATAGGATGCATTGTTTCTCCTTTCATGACTATGTAAAATGCCCATGTGGGAAACACAACACAAAGCCAGGTCCAAAATCTCCATTTCTTCCCCATCAGAACTCCAGAATGCTTTTCATAGGAAGACAAGTTGAGGCTTTCTACAGTCCATTTGTTCCAAAATTCTAGGACTGAACAGACAGATCACAACAAGACTTCATCTTTGTTCTTAGGATGCCATAGTCTCCTGGACTATGTGATGATTAATTTAATAATCACACCAAATTTTTAAATTCCTACTGTGAAAAGATTATGCATGAGCAGGTGACCATGTGAAATATTGTCTAAGCATATACACCTTGACAACCCATTAGTAATCTAAATGGTGGTTGAGGGATTTCCCCTGAAGAAGTGAAGGAGACATGTGCGGAACCAGGAGTTCAAAAGATGAAAAGACAATGAGAAAATAGTTCAGAAAAGGGCCAGGAGAGTCTGATGAAAAATGAAACTGGGGAGTTAGGCAGCATCAGACCATGGGCAGAGCTTGGTGGACGGTCGTGCACTGAAGAGCATCCCCAAAACTCATGTGCCCTGAGAAGTCAGTGTTTGACATTATTTAGAGAGAGAGTCTCTGCCAACATCATTAGTTAAGAATATCTAGAAACGAAGTCTTCCTGAATTTATAGTGTCCCCTCAATCCAATGACTGGTGTCTGTACAAGAAGAGAAGACAGGGGCGCCTGGGTGGCTCAGTTGTTGAGCGTCTGCTTTCGGCTCAGGTCATGATCCCAGGGTCCTGGGATCGAGCCCCGCATCGGGCTCTCTGCTCAGCGGGAAGCCTGCTTCTCCCTCTTCTGCTCCCCCTGCTTGTGTTCCCTCTCTCACTGTGTCTCTCTCTGTCAAATAAATAAAATCTTAAAAAAAAAAAAAAAAAGAAGAGAAGACAGGTTGAGATGCAAGGAGAAGGAAGTGATGTGCACATGGAGGAGATGCCAAGGAACACTGGGGGTTACTGGGAGCCCTACAAGAGAAGAGGGAGGCAGGGGACTGGTAGGTTCTTCCTTGGAGTCTCCAGAAGAAACCAACCCAGCTGACACCTTGACCTTGGAGTTCTGGGCTGCTGAGTTTGCTAGAATACATTCCTGTGGTTGTAAGCTACCAGATTTATGGTAATTTGTTATGGGAATTCCAGGAAACTCCTGTAATGGGCATGTAACAGTGGGGTGGTCAGTAAACCCTAAGGCGATGATTAGTGAGACAAAGCCTTCTAGAATCCCAGCTAATTGGGTATGAGCTGCACCTGTTAGATGACAGAAGCATCATCCTGGGATCCGGTTGCATTCCATGGACTCAAGATGGGATGCCAATGGCTTCAGTAGAACATGCTGCTATGTAGGATTCTTGCTCAGCTGACCTGAGTAAGAGATTGCCCATGTGGGAAAGGGGCTGCCGGCAGCCTGCAGGAGCTGAAGGCAGGCTACACTGGCCGCCGATGAGAAAGGCACTGCAATCTGAGAACCACAAGGGACAGAAACTTGCCCACACTGCAGTGAGCTTGGAAAAGCAGGAGCCCCAGACAGGAAAGCAGGGTCGCTGACCTGTGTCTCTGTGGGACCCTGAGCAGGGAACCCAGCTAAGATAGGCCTGAATTCCCGACCCACAGAAAGCGTGGGGTGATACTTGAGCATGGTGTTAAGCCACCAAGTAGTGGTAATTTGGTTAGCAGCAGTAGAAGACTACAGCACGTGGGTTGACAAAGTCTTTGGACGGGGATGGCATCCTCTGTCATCTGCTCCCTCTGACAGCCCAGCCCTAGTTAGGGAAGGAATTTGCACAGTCAGCTCCAGACATTCCCTCCCATTCCAGACATTGTGTATTCTGTTTGGGACTGAAGCAAGGCAGGACCAGCAGGCCATCTGGAGTCTAGCCACGTGCAGGGGTCCATCCTTCATTGACTGGCATTAAAGAACATCCCACATACCATGATTTAGCCACGGCTTCTGAACGCCTAGCAGACAAGGGACCCGGCAGCCCTCAAGTTATTTCCGAGCGTAGGCAAACGTTCCTTTATGAGCCACTGACATCTCAAATTGTAGCACCGCTGGGGAGAGAAAGCAATACCACGGGACTGCATCCGAGTTTCCCGGGGTGCTTTGTAAACCTTTCTCTGGTGGGCTTTGGCTCTTTTTCTTGGTCTGTTTCCACTTTTGATTTATGTCCCTCTGTCTGCCTTGGTTCCGCATGCCCCCACAAAGCCAGCACGCTCACCGGGGTGGACGCCCATCATACTACACGTGAGATTAATGATACAGTCTGGAAAGATGCCAGACTGAGGCAGATAAAGGAGAGGAACTCCCCCTCCCCAGGAGGCTGGAGCCTGCTTCATATGCCAAGACTGACGATGCCCTTTTGGTGTGTAAAAGCAGAAATGGGGACCAAGGTGGGATGTTTCGGTAGCAAGGCTGCAATCATATGCCTTGTCCAATGGCATGTACACAGAGCAATAATTCGATTTGGAGAAAGATCCCCACATAGGGCATGTGTTCAGAGGGAGTACAGAGCATTCCCTTAGCAGCCTGGGAGCAACTGGGGAAGTGTGTGTTTCTTCACTTGTTCATGCAGCAGAGTGGACCTCCATGAGCACGCTGGCTGGGGACCTTGCACACAGGGAGGCAAGCCAACAGGTTCCTTGCTGCTTGGATGGCACATGATTATCACATAAAATCAGGAGCCAAAGAGGCTTTTTGTTTTCTTTTTTTTAAAGGTCAATTCCCTGTCTTTACAGGCATGGGACGACACATTAACATCTAGGGAGGTGGCAACCTCTCTGATTTGTAACATCCTTTCATCGCCATGGAGATCCATCAGAAAACACCACCACATTTTCGAAGACCATTCCCTACACATAATCCAAATGGACTCTGGGTCCTCAAAAAAAAAAAAAAAAAAAAAAAAAAAAAGGAACCTTTCAGTACCTGCTTTACTTTGGAAGCTCTCAAAAATGGTGAGCGAACTAAGCCATTCGAAACAGAGATACTGTATTTCAGTTGCTTTCCTTGCTATTGAAAAGGAGCGTCAATAAACCATCGCTTTAGTCCCCACACATTATCACGTGATGTTTTTCAGGTCCCCTGGAAGAGTGTCCTTCCTTTTATCAGGGCAAGAGGACCAGTATTCCATAGTAATTTGCAAAAATAGCAATGATCTATGATAATCCAAGCACAAAATCTACTAAACGTCAGTAGGTCACATGTCCTATGAGCATTTGTTAGAAACTAACAATTACTTCCCAGTGAAATCTTTTTGGCTGCCATTTACCAAAGAGGGAATTAAGATACACAAGGATTTTTCTTATTTTTGTCCCCACACGAGAACCGATCACGTTCTCTGGAGGAAGAGGAAGAACAAGGCGAGCCACATTCTAACATTCATCCAGTTTAACCACAGATCAAAAAACATGTGTTCTGTTTGACCCATTTCTTCCAATGCTGTGTTTGGAATTCTTTGAGGAGGATGAAGGTATATTATCTAAAAGAGCAGTGAAAGAGCAATTAAATTTTGACTGTGCATTCCCAACAGTGATTTGATGCCAGATGAGAGCTGCAGGCTTGCCATCCTCCATAGGCTTCTGTGGCTCTCCCTCAGGATCCACAGAACAATCCTCAGTTTCCCAGTGACTGCTAGCCACATCATTCAGGTTGAAGAAGGGTCGGCTCCTCTGCTGTCTCAGCAAACACAGCCCACAGTGATGGGAGGCTGGTGGCCAGGAGCTAAATGCACTGAGCAAATGGAGAGCAAACACTCTCCAACTGCCTCAAACCCTAGAGTATTTGGTATTTGTCTCCTTTCCTCCCGCCATCTTGGAAGTCCAAATCCACCCAAGTGGAAGGATCCATTTGCCTACTTTACTCTACTCCAGCCCTGTTTCCTAAGAGAAGGACGCTCTTGAAGAAAACTGCCTGTTGACAAGGTTAAGCTTCTCTATTGTCCACACTATGCCATCATCTATGATGGATACAGTCATTTTGTTGTTCACATCCTATTCCTATTTCATTTAACCCAAATGAGGAGTCAACGCCATCAATACAGAGCTGTAATTGAGAACTGGGCAATTTCACACCACGGAGGGATGGATAAGTGGGGCCACTCAAAAATAAAGCCAAGCTCGGTGTCATGCAAGTGACCACTTTTCTGTTTTGTTTTGTTAGGGCTGAAGGAAGACGTCAACCTCCCTATCAGAATTGCCTGGAAACATGTGCTAATTGGACAGCTAGATGAATATGTGTAACATGCACTATTGCTTTGAAACCAAATAATTAGGGAGAGCTGACAGGAAATAAGCCAACACCGCATTAGCATCTTTTAGCCAGATATTATGAGTTGACAGACTGAGTGAAGCTGAGCAGATTGGGACCAGTTCCCTGTGAAGATAAATTCCATTAATGAATCCAACACGCGTAGCTCTGGGTACAGAGTTACAAAATGGTTCATAAGTCACCGAGACAAGGAGGTTATTGACAAAAAACGGCAGAAGACGATGGATGGCCTTGATACCCAAATAAATGTCAGTGGTAAGTAGATCAGCCTAAAGATGAACCAATTTCTTAGCTCCTGGGGAGGGACTTTAGTGATGCTATGAATATTTTTAATGATACAGCATAGGAATGCAGAGACAACAGTGTGAGACACCCAGCATCCAAGAGGGACGTTATCAACGGTGCTGAAGCAAGACGTCAAGGTGAATTGAATCGGTAGTTCATACTGTCCTAGGATTATATTAGAAAGCACCAAGGATGCCAAAATGCAATCTTCTAACGATGATGGAGTCATGTGCCTAAATGATTTGGCCTTGATTTTTGATTTTTGCCTAAATGAAGAGGCAATATTTTGCTGGCTGTGGGAAAAAGGATCTAGGAACGTGGTCACGCGAGAAACGGTTTTTGTCTGAGGTCAAGAGGAGGTTTGATTCTGCAGAATCACAGACTGCATTGGGATTACGGGATCTCAAACAATTTTCACTCACACCCGCCAAGGTTAAGATGCCCAAACAGACACGCAGAGGAAAAGTTCAATAGTATGAAAACCATCAAGAGGCTCAAAATCATTTAGAATAAGAATCACTGACTATTCTACTCATAGTTCATCAAGCAGATTAAGTTACAAAGTGCCTTTAAATCTCTTTATCGTATTTAAAACCATTACCACGTACATCGTGTCTCTATATAAGGCTCACAGGTGTCATAAACACGTGATTAGTGCAGACCCTCAGGCTGATTTAACGTGATGTGCCCCCACATAGGCTCAACGTTCTCATGTTTTCTAAAGTCTACTTTTTTCTGGTGATTGATTCCATGGCATGATGTAAGGGAAAATGTTACATAAATTGAACCATTATAAGAAGAAGGGGAAGAAGGAGAAGAAGGAGAAGGAGAAGAAGGAAAAGAAGGAGGAGGAGAAGAAGGAGAAGAAGGAGAAGAAGGAGGAGGAGGAGGAGGAGGAGGAGAAGAAGAAGAAGAAGAAGAAGAAGAAGAAGAAGAAGAAGAGGAGGAGGAGGAAGAAGAAGAAAAAGAAGGAGAAGAACCATCATCACCAACAACCTTTATTTCCAAACTGGTAGAATGAAGTGTAAATCAACAAGACGTTGCCTCCCCATAAGCCAAAACCAACTTACCTTCACACTAACTGTGGGTACAGACTATATCACGTTCCCACCTAGAAAGTTCTCAGTGGAACAGGTCTGACTAACCCATCATAACAAAAGAAAACTTTCACATATGGCATAATGAGCACTTGCAATTTTGAAAGGTCAACAAAGAGATGTTATAGACACACTGGAATTAATCAACATGGCGCAGAATCTTACGGGTTGGGGTGGGATTTCAGGCATCATAATCCTACTGAAGGGACAAAAAGTTTTCTGTGAACAATGTTAAAATGTGTGTGTACATGTAATAATTAAAACATGGTAGCTAGGATATAGAAAAAATGGCAGTTTTTACCTCTAAGACTATTTTTTTTTATTTATTTAATTTTATTTATTTGAGAGAGAGCACATGAGCAGGGGAAGGGACAGAGAGAAAAGTAAACTCCCCATTGAGCAGGAGACCTGATGTGGGGCTTGATCCCAGGTCCCTGAGATCATGATCTGAAAGGCAGCCGCTTAACTGACCAAGCTAACCAGGCGCCCCAGACTAATTTTTTTTTAAGATTTATTCATTTATTTCAGAGAGAAAGCATGTATACACAAGCAGGAGGAGGGGCAGAATGAGAGAGAAAATTTCCATCAGACTCCCCACTCAGCACGGAGACCAGTGCAGGGCTGGATCCCAGGATCCTGTGACCATGACCTGAGCCAAAATTACAGCCAACAGCTCAACAAACTGAGCCACCCAGGCACCCCTAAGACTGATCGTTAATAGTCACCACATAATGTATACAATTTTGATGTAGACACTGTGTTCAAGACATCCAGCTGCGTGGCTAGAAAATAGTGAATCAAAGTTTCTACTACACATACATTATTAAAAGTCTTTAGTACAGTATGGTACTGGCACAAAAACAGACACATAGATCAATGGAACAGAATAGAGAGCCCAGAAATAGACCTTCAACTCTATGGTCAACTAATCTTTGATAAAGCAGGAAAGAATGTCCAATGGAAAAAAGACAGTCTCTTCAATAAATGGTGTTGGGAAAATTGGACAGCCACATGCAGAAAAATGAAATTGGACCATTTCCTTACACCACACACGAAAATAGATTCAAAATGGATGAAGGACCTCAATGTGAGAAAGGAATCCATCAAAAGCCTTGAGGAAAACGCAGGCAGCAACCTCTTCGACCTCAGCCGCAGCAACATCTTCCTAGGAACATCGCCAAAGGCAAGGGAAGCAAGGGCAAAAATGAACTGTTGGGATTTCATCAAGATCAAAAGCTTTTGCACAGCCAAGGAAACAGTTAACAGAACCAAAAGACAACTGACAGAATGGGAGAAGATATTTGCAAACGACATATCAGGTAAAGGGCTAGTGTCCAAAATCTATAAAGAACTTATCAAACTCAACACCCAAAGAACAAATAACCCAATCAAGAAATGGGCAGAGGACATGAACAGACATTTCTGCAAAGAAGACATCCAGATGGCCAACAGACACATGAAAAAGTGCTCCACATCACTTGGCATCAGGGAAATACAAATCAAAACCACAATGAGATCCCACCTCACACCAGTCAGAATGGCTAAAATTAACAAGTCAGGAAATGACAGATGCTGGCAAGGATGTGGAGAAAGGGGAACCCTCCTACACTGCTGGTGGGAATGCAAGCTGGTGCAACCGCTCCTGAAAACAGCATGGAGGTTCCTCAAAAAATTGAAAATAGAACTACCCTAAGACCCAGCAATTGCACTACTGGGTATTTACCCTAAAGATACAAATGTAGTGATCCGAAGGGGCACGTGCTCCCGAATGTTTATAGCAGCAATGTCCACAATAGTCAAACTATGGAAAGAACCTAGATGTCCATCAACAGATGAATGGATAAAGAAGATGTGGTATATATACACAATGGAATACTATGCAGCCATCAAAAGAAATGAAATCTTGCCATTTGCAAGGATATGGATGGAACTAGAGGGTATCATGCTTAGTGAAATAAGTCAATCAGAGAAAGACAACTATCATATGATCTCCCTGATATGAGGAAGTGGAGATGCACATGGGGGGTTGGGGGGGTAGGAAAAGAAGAAAAGAAACAAGATGGGATTGTGAGGGAGACAAACCACAAGTGACTCTTAATCTCACAAAACAAACTGAGGG
>PISX010021750.1:0-32896 GCA_004024625.1 Mellivora capensis
TGGGATTTTGATAGGGATTGCATTAAATGTGTAGATTGCTTTAGGTAGCATAGACATTTTCACAATATTTGTTCTTCCAATCCAGGAGCATGGAACATTTTTCCATTTCTTTGTGTCTTCCTCAATTTCTTTCATGAGTACTTTGTAGTTTTCTGAGTATAGATTTTTAGCCTCTTTGGTTAGGTTTATTCCTAGGTATACTAACAAGTTTTTGATCCAAGGCACCATCATCTCTAGACCAAGCAATTGTCATAGCCTCCTAACTGGTTTCCCTGTTTCCTAATGCCCAAGTTTGTTTTCAGCCAATGATCCTTTTAAATCCATGTTGGGTCATGTCACTTCTCTGCTTAAAACTCTCCAAGAGCTTTCCATGTCACTCAGGCTGAAACTCAGCCTTTTTTTCTTTTTTTAATATTTTAATATTTTATTTATTTATTTGACAGAGAGAGAGCACTAGTAAGGGGAGTGGCAGACAGAGGGAGAAGCAGGCTTTCTGCTGAGCAGGGAGCTCAATGCGGGGCTTGATCCAAGGATCCTGGGATTGTGACTTGAGCTGAAGACAGATACTTAACCAACTGAGCCACTCAGGCGATCCTGTAACTCAGTCCTTACAGTGACCTGCAAGATCCTTTGCAATCTAGCCCCCATTAACCTGTCAGATCTTACTGCATTCCAGCTGTATGGGATGGCTTTGTGTTTCTTTCTTTTATTTTTCTTTATTTTTCCTTCATATTTCTTGACTTACTGCATATGCTCCTACCTCAGGACCTTTGCACTTGCTATTTCCTCTTTGTCCAAACATCTGCATGATTATTCATCCACTTCTTTTAGCTCTGAAGTATGGCCTTTTTGGAATGGTTCTTTCTGACCATCACATTTTAAATTGCATATATACCCTCACACCTCACCCAAGTCTTCTATCCCCACTTTATTTTTCTCTTACTACTATCTGCATACTCTACATTTTATTAGCTTTTTTTTTTTTACATTTTATTAGCTTTTTAAAAAAAGATTTTATTTAATTATTTGACAGAGAGAGACAGAGAGAGAGAGCACAAGCAGGGGGAGTGGAAGAGGGAGGAGCAGGCTCCCGCTGAGCAGGGAGACCAATGTGGGACTTAATTCTAGGACCCTGAGATCATGACCTGAGCTGAAGGCAGGTACTTAACCAACTGAGCTACCCAAGCACCCCATTTTATTAGCTTTTGTTATATTTTTGTCATATTAGAAGAGAAGCTCCATGAGAGGAGGAATTTTTGTCTGTTTGAACTCTGTGGTATCGCCATAACTTAAAACAATCCTTGGCATAAATGATGCTCAATTTGTTGAGTTGATGAATAATAGTTACCATTTACCAAATGCTTCCTGTGTAGCAGGCACTGTGCTAGGTCTTTGTTATCTATAATTCTTTGATAATCCTCCAAGGAAACAGTATCTCTATTTGCTAGGCTTCAGAGAGATTAAGTGAGTTTGCCATACCAAGTTTGTTAGTAGCAACTGAGCTAGGATTAGAACCCATCTCTAAAATCTGAGTTCTATTCATTAATGTTCATAATGAAATACTGGGTCACTAAGAAATTTAAAAAGATTGTTTGATGTTCTTCATTTGATAAAGGAAAGTATGTAACATATTTCTAACAATAATTCTGTCTTGGGTTATCTTGATTTTAAAAGATTAAAATGGAATAACATTGGGTATTTAAAGGGGCATGCCTCAGTTATCTGGAACATTTACTTACATGTGGAACACACTATTCCCTCAAAATGCAAGGTAGAAAGGAGTATTTATATTCTTGAAGAAATTCGAGAGATCTTTAAAAATACTCTGTTTTTTAATTTGCTTTAACCGTGCTTTTTAAAAAAATAAGGCATAGGGACGCCTGAGTGGCTCAGTTGGTTAAGCAGCTGCCTTTGGCTCAGGTCATGATCCCAGGGTTCTGGGATCGAGTTCCACATGGGGCTCCTGGCTCCTGAGAAGTCTGCTACTCCCTCAGTCTGTGCTCCTCTGCTTGTTCTCACGCTCACTTTCTTTTCCTGATAAATAATAAATAAATATAAAGCAGACATATATATAAGGTTTATTAATATGTTAGTCACTATTGCGTGTACCTTACAACTATTAACTCATTTAACCTCATCTTTTTTTGTTTCAAGATTTTATTTATTTCACACACACACACACACACACGCACACACACAGCACCAGCGAGATGGATAGAGGGAGAGTGAGAGACAATCCCAAGCAGACTCCAGGCTGAGTACAGAGCCTGACTCGGGGCTTGATCTCAAAACCCTGAGATCATGTCTTGAGCCAAAAACCCAAGAGTCAGATGCTTAACCGACTGCATCACCCAAGCGCCCCTAACATCATCTTTATTGTGACCACTGGAAAGTTTACTTCATTGCAGTAGTGTCTGCTTATCCCCAGTTTCATTTTTCGTAGCTTCAGTTACTCCTGGTTAGCCATGGTCTGGAAGCACGTGATTCTCCTCCTGACATATTGTCAGAAGGTCAGCAGTAGCCTAATGCTGCGTCACAGTGCCTGTCATTTACCTCACTTCATCTCATAACATCAGTATCTTATCGTGCACATCATCACAAGAAGGGTCCAAGAAAGATATTTTGAGAGAGAGAGAGACCACATTCCCATAACTTTTATACAGTATGTTGTTCTAACTGTCCTATTTTGTTATTAGTTATTGTCATTAATCTCTTACTATGCTAATTTGCATATTAAATTTTATCATAGGTAGGTATGTATAGAAAAAACATAATGTACGTGGGTTTGGTGCAATTCATAGTTTCAAGCATTCATTGGGAGTCTTGGAATAAATCCTCTGTAGATAAGAGGGACTACTGGATTCTTGTTCTCCATTTCCTTTCCTAGTGGGAGCAGAGATGAGGGTGGAAGCCTGAAAACAGTACAGAGTAGAAGAGGAAGTTGTGATTTAGATGAATAAAAATGCAGAATGTATATCTAGCACAATGTCAGTCCTGAGAAGGAATGAATCAAATTGTTGTTGAGGTTTCAGTGGGGTGAAGCTCTTTACCTCTCTGCCTTTCAAAGGTAGAAATTCAGAGTTTTGAGCAGAGCACATGACCCTCCTTAATGTTCAGCAGTACTTTTTAGCATTGGGCTGAAACTAAGCCAGTGGTTCTTCTCCCGCTAGGTTGCAAGAAATAGGAGATAAAAGAGTTAAGAATTTGGGGTGTGAAAGTGTCAAACTTGAATCTGATCAAGCATCTAGAGCCAACTACTAATTTACAGGAAATATAGGGGATGTATTACACCTGAAGACTGCAATACCAGATCCAGTCCATAGGAAACTCAGTGAGACAACTCTGGATCTTCTGATAAGTCAGTTGCAAGGAGATAGAGACCTGTAAATCAAAAGCAATTTGTACTCTATCAGTCATTTGCAGGGTATGGACTGTATTGGGCTTTTAATTCCTGATCTGAACAGTCAGAGAAATCTTAACACCAGTTGTGGGAAATATTAGGAAATTATTGTTTATTATTTTTTTAGGTGTAATAATGCTAGTGAGTTATGTTTCAAGACTTTTTATTTTAGAGCTGTGCACTGAAATATTTATGGTTGAAATGATGTGATGTCTGAGATATGCTTCAAAAATAACTGGAGGGGCACCTGTGTGACTCAGTTGGTTAAGCCTTTGCCTTTGGCTCAGGTCATGATCTTGGGATCCCTGGATCGAGCCCCTCATCCAGCTCCCTGCTCTAGGGGAGCCTGCTTCTCCTCTCCTCCCCACTGTGTTCTCTGTCACGCACTCTCGCTTACTCTCAAATAAATAAAATCTTAAAAAAAATAAATAACTGGGAAATGGGGGATTTGCATAAGTAACAAGATTGACTCTTGAGTGGTTAAAGTTAGTTTATGGGTTCATTGGAATTTATTATATTATTCTATTCTGTATATGTTTGACATTTCTATTGTAAAAATAATTTTTTTTTTTAAAAGTTGGCACAAATAAATACATGCATGCTTTCAGGATAGAAATTATGAAGAGAGCGATTAACAAAACAATGTATCATTAGTGAATTTTATACAGAGGCACATCTTTTTGTATTTTCCCCCAAATCTAGACTCATTGTAAAATATGAAAATAGTTTAGAAATGTCACTATAGAAAGTGAAAATCCCCTTCTTCAATCAAATGTTTAAAAATACTGAAAATTGTCATGTCTTTTGGACATGATAAATGTTCTTTTTTGCTTTTAGGAAATGCATGAAAGATGAAATTTAGATCAAGAGCAGGAGAGAGATTTCTGTTGAACCACACTGCTTTCGCTTTGCAGAAAGATTAATGTCTGCTCTGGAGTTAAGAATCCTTTACATGGTAACCCATTCTGTAGTGAAAACTGCAGCCAAAGTGGCAGTCTGGAATGTTCCAGCATGCATCTACCCCTGTCTTTAATCCAGGTGGCAACTGCAGATTAATTCTGGTGTGGTTAGGTCTTCCATGAAGGGAAATTTGAACCTGAGAGCTTGTGTTCTCAGCAGTGTTAATTGGAAGATGTGGAGTAAGGGGATTTCCACTCTTTGTTAATAAGATCTCCAGGCGTATTTCCTCTTTGTTTTTGCATTTTCCAGAGCTATGAAGCAGCTGCAGGGTAGTAAAATCTGATTTCCTGCACTTAGGAATGCTGGCTTTACTTTTGGAGATTTATAATGGGAAGAGTGAAATGTTTATGGATTGAGCTACCTACGCAGCTGATTTAAACATTTGTGTTGTTTATAAGTTCACTGCATTTGTGCCAGTGGTAGGTTTGCTTAGATGATTTGAAGTAGCAGATAATTCACTTGTTTCAGAGGCAGGCATTCTTGGATTACTGTTTTAATTAACCATATGCCTCTTTGCAAACTAACTGAAAAACTATGAATGGCAAAATTGCATTCTGCTGTATTAATAAAAATGCGCTATCGCCTTTGCGGATTAATACGGTATAAATTCTTGTCTTTTTTTTTTTTTTAAGATTTTATTTATTTATTTGACACAGAGGGAGACAGTGAGAGAGGGAATACAAGCCGGGGGAGTGAGAGAGGGAGAAGCAGGCTTCCCGCAGAGCAGGGAGCCAGATGCCAGATGCGGGACTTGATCCCAGGACCCTGGGATCATGACCTGAGCTGAAGGCAGTCTCTTAACAACTGAACCACCCAGGTACCCCTAAATGCTTGTCTTTGGGGTTGAGCTGATTATTTAACGTATAAATTCCCCAAAATGAGAAAAGCGAGAGGGTATTTTTCAGGAAAATAGGATAAGGCTGTATCAGGTACTGTGCCTGGGTACAATGTCACTGAGAATTGAAAAGAATTTATTAGTAGAGTGAAGGCTCAGGTGCTATTAAACATTAGGTGAAAGGTGAAAGGCATTATCATAAATTAATACCTTTCTGCAGGCAATATCTCATGGCCTAATAACTGTGATTCATTTTTTTCAAAATATATTTGAGGGCTTGTACCATATTAGTTTAAGGGGTGCAACACAGTGTTGTGATATATGTAAGGAAATGATTATTATATAAAGTACCAGAATAACCTAACAGATCACTTCCAGAACTAGCAGAGCTGAATGATCAGGTCCAAAACACAGCATTCATTGTTCCTGACTGTCAGCTATGTTATCAGCAAAGCTAAACTAGTTTTGAAATCCAAAAGTGTTTACTTTTAATTTAACATTATTGTATTAAAATAAAAGTTTTTTTGTTTTTTTTTTAAAGATTTTATTTATTTATTTGTCAGAGAGAGAGGGAGAGAGAGCGAGCACAGGCAGAGAGAGTGGCAGGCAGAGGCAGAGGGAGAAGCAGGCTCCCTGCCGAGCAAGGAGCCCGATGTGGGACTCGATCCCAGGACGCTGGGATCATGACCTGAGCCGAAGGCAGCTGCTTAACCAACTGAGCCACCCAGGCGTCCCTAAAATAAAAGTTTTAAAGTAGAATACCCTTATAAAATAAAGGAATGATAGTAGGTTTTGAGGGGAGAGGAAGATGTCATAACTCTTCTCTCTTGTTTTGTAATTAACTCTGTTGGTTTTTAGGTTCTGTTCCATGAGATTCTGAACTCCCAGAAGCTTCAGTAAAATTTTGTGTAAATATGTGTGCAGTGTTTCAGGTGGGTTTTGGACTGATAGGTAGATACCACACATCTATCCAGAATAAAATTAGATTAAATTTCCTGTAGCCAAGGGCACCAACATTTATCTGAAAATGGCTAAATATAGAAGAAACAGGTGCAGTGTATTTCAACAGACTTTACCTCGGTCACTGGAATCCATAAGGGGGCTGAGCAGCCAGTGACAATGGCCATTCAAGGTAGGATCTCCCTATCTTAGTTCACATTGCATTACAGATTTTTTATATTAGGCTGACACCGCTGTTTACAAAGACTTAACGCCACTATCTAGATGCCTCCTTTAAGAAGACTTTTAGGAATATTGGGCTCTTGGACACCCATGTCTTTTCCTCCCTGGAGGAGAAAACCCATTTCCCTGCAGCGGAATGCATTTTTCTCCTGGAAAAAGACCCAAAGTCTTTATGGAGTCCCAGAGGGTTGTGTTTTTGTTGTTGTTTTTTTTTCTTTCCCCTTCAGCTGTAGTGCTCCTTTGTCCCAGTGACTCCCACATTGTCTTCTTTAATCCTCACTATTCTTTCAAATGCCAGATCAGTGTAATCACCTGTCTGTGTGACTTTTATATGTGATGATGCCATTATGGACTCAAATTCAGTGTGTCACAAATCAAATTCTTCACAAACGCTCCTTCCCTTCTGGCTTCTGATCACACACCATTGAGTTTCTTTTTGTGACTTTCCTCTTTGCCACCCAGACTGAAGAGACTAAAACTGCTTTTGATTCCTTTCTTCTCCTTAACCTTTGCATCTAATCAGTCACAGATCCTCTTGGGCAGTATTTTTCTTCTCTGCCTCTGCTGTTCTATTCCCACAGCTCTCATCCCTTCACTAGATCCTTCCTCAACCTCAACTTCCATGTTACCTTCTGGTGTTTTTCTTGTGTCGACACTCGCCATCATTCTCTCACACTATTGCCAGATCAGTTTTCTCAGAACAGATTTTGATTACATTATTCCCTTGCCCGAAACGCTTGTGGCATTTCCCATTCCTACCCTAAAAGTAACTCCTTCTTTGGCCGCAGCCCACTTTTCAAGCCTCATCTCTTACCATTCTCCTCCACAAGCAGACACTGCACCCAGAGCTGAGGGCTCACTGGCTCTGGCCTGCTTTGCCCTTTCCGTTCCTCTGCTTTTTCTCCTCTTCTAAAATGTACGCTTGTCTTCACATCCTTTTTTTCTTCAAGGCTTGTCTCAAGTCTCTTCTCTGTCATGAAGGCCTCTCTAATCTGCATGGACCTTTTCTCCTTTGGAACTTGGAGCATTTCTGAACCCTGGCACGCACTTGGCTATTTACCCTATACCGTCTGTTCTCATTTTAGTGCTTAGGTTTTCACATTGGTATCTGATGTCTCGTCAACCACCTTACAAGCTCTTTGAGGGACAGGGTACCCTTCTTTGTATTCTCCATGATGCTTGGCATTGAGGAGGCATGCAGGAAATACTGTTATTTATACATTATCATTCAGTGTTTATATTTCTTTTTTTTCAATGTTTATATTTCTTATGTGATACCTACCATGTATTTAATTATGTTGCTTAATCTTTACAGTAATTTTGTATAGTATTATACATTATCATCCAGTATTTATATTTCTTTTTTCAATGTTTATATTTCTTATGTGATAGCTACCCTGCACTTAATTATATTGCTTAATATTTACAATAATAATTTTCAGTAACTTGCGAAAGCCACACTGTTTAAGTCATGAAGTCAGGATTCACACTTAGCTCTTTGGATTCAATTATAAATGCCATTTACACTTACTAGTAATTCTGCTTACTAGTTTGATTTTTTTTTTTTTTTGAGGGTGGAAGAGTGTTTAACACCTACCTTGCTATTACTTGCTTGATTAATGGTAGCAGAAGAAGTGTGCAAGCATGGATTAGCAGTCATTGCTAACCAGGCTAAGGCAAACAGATGCAAACTGTGCCAAGCAAACTGTGTCAGGGTTCATAGGAAAATAGGATTTCCCCTTAATCTCGTTGCTTACTGGTGGAATGACTCACCTTCCAGTTGTACGTTGTTCTTAAGTTATTCAATATTTGTATAAGTTGGACATGGGAGGGAAAACCGCTGATGAGATATACAAACTACGTCATTTTAGCTTATGAGTGTTCCCGGGATAGCCCCAACATGTCTGCCTGTGTATTCTCGCCTCTCCAATTTACTTTTGACTCTTTCATCTTTTGAATTTCTTTTAGAATGAAGCCACTTCCCAGTTCCTTTCTGCCTTCCATGTAGACAGCTTCAGGAGGCTACTTTTTATTACTGTGATGCACAAGGCTCAACCATATGCTTACTTTGTTATAATCAGATTTAGAATTGTTTACTCAGACACTAGAAATTCCAGGAATTGAAAAATTTCCCTTCTCTATTCTCCCTTTTCTATTCTTGATTTTTTTTTTTTTTTTTTTTTTTTTTTTTCATTGAAAGAGGACAAAAAGCGGTGCCTGGGTGGCTTAGTTGTTAAGCATCTGCCTTTGGCTCGGGTCATGATCCCAGGTTCCTGGGATCGAGCCCCGCATCAGGCTCCCTGCTTGGCAGGAAACCTGCTTCTCCCTCTCTCACTCCCCTGGCTTGCGTTCCCTCTCTCGCTGTGTCTCTCTCTGTCAAATAAATAAATAAAATTTTAAAAAAAGAAAAAGAAAAAAGAGGACAAAAAGATAACCCAGACCATTTTCTTTTGTAATTAACAATAAAAATGAGTATAGATGACAGCAAATTCTGCCTCGATGCTAGTGAGAAAATGTTAAGCTTTGATGGCTTTTGCAGATACAATGTTGTTTCTGGTTTATAAACAAAAGAAATAGCTTATTCGGCTCAGTAAAGTAATGAGTTAAATAGGAGTCAGAAATAGAGGTCTGTGTTTTTTATGTGGTTATTAACTTGGTTTCCCGGTGTATCTCGGTTTTCTCACAGCATTGTTTGGAGGACAGAATCAGAAGATATATGCCCATTGTAAAGCATAAAGTAGTTTTCAAGGAAGCATGACAGGCAGTCCTAGTGGAAAAGACTTGATTTCTGAATCATCCGTACCTATAGTGCATGGGCAATGGATCTAGTCTCAGTCCAGAGCCCTTCTGAAGGGGATGAGCTGAATGGTTTCTTTGGCCCTTGAATCGGAACACCTGGGAAAAAATGAAGTGTAGACATGCTTTTCTTACACATATGGAGGTAGGTTATTGGTACTTACAGGGATCCATCTACCCTACCACCATGTGAAGACAGGAGCAGGGAAAGTTATTTTCCTTTATATCCCAGAGTTATAAATAGTGACAAGCTGCTGATAAAACTTGTGCTATTATTACTATTTACCTAATGCACACGGTTAGATGCTTTTTAAATGCTAATCAAATCATTTAATTTTATTGAGTCCTTATGGTAACCCTTTGAAGTAGGTAGGTGGCCCCACTTTATACCAGAGGAACTTTGAGGCTCAGAAAAGTGAACGAAGTCAAAAGAGGCAATAGATGGCCTGGCAGAGAAGATGCAAATCCAGATAGACTAATGGCTAGTTCACAACTCCTTTAACACATTCACAGCTCCTCTAAGGGCTTGTGCTTGTACCTGAGAAGGATAATAATAATACGGTATCCAAAGTTACTGTTAAAGGAAACATTTTGAGTTTATTTTTTTAGGGTGGACAATGAAAAATCTATAAAGACTCTGAAAAAGAGCCTTGGATGATGCTCTGTAATTGTTTTTCTCTGGGAATTATTTTTGAGGGCTTCAGGTTCTATGTATCATACTAAATTTTTCTTCAAAACTTTGCTCTCCCTTATTTGAAAAGTGTTTACTTTCCGATTTTGGGGGTGGGGGGAGTTTTTCCACTGAGTTTCAGCTCTGGGTATTTTTATTTTGTTTTGGTTTGGGATCATCCAGTGAAAGGACTTAAATTTTCTGTGTGTTTGCTTCCAAGGAAGGAGGGAAGTTTGGCACAGTGTTGATGCTTTAGAGCTGGTTCCTGGTTGCTTGTAAAGCAGAGGGGATTTCCAGAACGTGTAAGCATGGATGAACTCCTTTAACTGAAAGCAGAATTAAAAAACAAACAAACAACAACAACAACAACAAAAAACATGGTTAACAGCATTTCTGGGAGCCATGTTTATTGCCTTTCCTTGCGCGATGTGTTCCTTTCTAATGTGGGAGCAAGATTCTGCAATTAAAAATGTATTGCCTTAAAAAAATGTATTGCCTTTTTGCCTTTCTTTTAGCCCTTCTTTGTAAGTCAGGATAGGATGGGAACAGGAAGGAGAGTGGGATTAAAAAGAATATGGCTTTTTGTTCTGCCTAAAAATTTAATTTCTAACTATTTTTAACGGAACAAGATCTATTTCCTCAAAGCCCATGCAAGAAATAACTTTAAACTTGTGAGTAAATACCATTTTTCTGGGATATTTAGTAGACGAATCTACTTGTAAATATACTTAGCTGCTGGAGAACACGTATTGAACACAACCCAAGGTAAATGTGGACAGCAAAGGACTTTTTATTACTTGTTACAAGTGAGGAGACAGGGAGATAGCTCTAAAAGCACTACCTCCCTGTGGGGTTGGTACAGGAAGCTTTTATTCAGTGTATTGGGGGCTGGGCAGGGAGTTTACAGACAACTTGTTCAATTGCTCATGCCTGGCATGTGAATATACATCGTATATTCAAAAACGGGCAGAAAACTCTGCCCAGAGGAGGAGCTCTTAGTATTCTAATGGGCTAAAGGTAACTTCAGGTCAGCTCCCAGGAGTCCCTGCACAGGTTCTCAACTCCAGTCTAGTTCAAACCGACTGACACGGAAGGGGCTGTATCAGGCCACAGAAAGGGGCTATCAGGTAGAACTCCTAATCAGTGTCTCCTTGGCTGGAACTGTTGATTCTACAGAACAAAACACATTCCTTCCCTACTTGTATCCCTTCTTGTTCTCCTGTTTTTTTGTTTTGTTTTTTGTTTTTGTTTAAAAACTTTTCTTTTTTATTTTGATACAAAAGTCTGAAGGTACACATCTTTGATACATAAATGTGAACAACCACCCAACACATTTTTAAATGAAGTTTTTTTTCTTTTCCTTAGTAGGTTTTTTTTTTTTTTAACTTAAAAAAAAAAAGTAACATATAAAGTATTCTTTGTTTCAGGGGTACAGGTCAGTGATTCATCAGTTTTACACAATTCACAGCACTACCAAAGCACATGCCCTCCCCAGTGTCCATCACCCAGCCACCCCATCCCTGCCCCCACCTCAAACAACCTTCAGTTTGTTTCCTGAGATTAAGAGTCTCTTATGGTTTGCCTCCCTCTCTGGTCCCCTCTGCTTGATAGCTTTCAGCTCTCTTAGATTTTAATCACTTCCCTTTTCATGGAGTTAACAGAATGACTGTAATTTACTTACTCAGTTTTCCATAAAAGGATATTTGGGTTGTCTAAACTAAGTCTTACTATTGCGAACATGCCACAGTGAATCTCCTTGCACATTTGTAATTTCTCACATACTCCAAGACAGCTGTAACAGATTTCTGCAAATGGGATTGTTAGGGCAGTGGAAATGTATCAGTTTTGATTTGCTGCTATGGAAATTTATCAGTATTCATGCACATTGATCAGGAAAGTATGAGAATTCTTGTTTCTCCACACCTTTGTGTTTCAGTGTCACCAAACATTTTGATTTTTGCCTCTCTGAAGTGAAAAATAGATCTCAGTACAGGATTAACTTACCTTTTTCTTAATGAGTCAAGCATCTTTTCATAGGTTTCAAAACCACTTGTATTTTTTTTTTTTCTGAAAATTTCTTGCTTCTGTCTTTTAGAAAAATCTACTTGTAAATCTGTTTGCATGTGTTATATTCTATTTTAATTGTTTACTTTCCACCCAAAATGCTGGTTGCAAC
Source organism: Mellivora capensis (assembly GCA_004024625.1). Lineage (NCBI taxonomy): Eukaryota > Metazoa > Chordata > Mammalia > Carnivora > Mustelidae > Mellivora > Mellivora capensis. Next base: position 12,020 of record PISX010021750.1, read on the forward strand.
CTATTAAATTGATTTCATAACCCAGTACTGGGTTGTGACATACAGTTGAAAAATACTTCATTAGACTTCTCTATGCAGGTGAAATCTCATTAGTATAGGAGTAGTCATTTTTGAGGTAGGGAGCAGGAGAAGGAGAGATATCTCATCCTAAATAAGGAAGAAAGACCACTTCAGGCAAGTATGATTTCTCAATAAAAGAACTCAGAAAAGGGATTTGCATTTCTCTCCCATTGTTTGTAAATACCTTATGGGGGAGGTCAATAGTGTTGATTGGTGTGCCTTGCATCAGAGCATAGGCTTTTGAATGCAAACTGGTGTAGCCACTGTGGAAAACAGGATGGAGGTTCCTCCAAAAGTTAAAAATGGAACTAACCTATGATCTAGCTATCACAGTACTGGGTATTTACCCAAAGAATAGAAAAAACTAATTCAGAGGGATGCATGCTCCCTTATGTTTACTGCATCAGTATTTACAATAGCCAAGATATGGAAGTAGCCCCGTTGATGAATGGATAAAGGCGATATGGTATATATCGTTATATTTTTTGCTTTAGATATGATTTTCAAAAAATTATTATTAATACCCATGTCAAGGAGCTTTTCTCCTATTTTCTTCTAGGAGTTTCATGGTTTTAGGATTTACATCTAAGCCTTTAATCCAGTTTGAATTAATTTTTGTGAGTGGTATAAGATAGGGGTCAAGTTTCATTTTTTTACATGTGAGTATCCAGTGTTTCCAGCACCATTTATTTATTTATTTATTTATTTATAAAGATTTCTTTATTTTAGAGAGTGAGCAGGGAAGAAAGGCAGAGGGAGAGGGAGAGAGAGTCTTTAAGCAGACTCCATGCTGAGTGTGGAGCCAGGCATTGGGCTTGATCTCACCACCCTGAGATCATGACCTGAGCTGAAACCAAGTGTCAATGCTTAACCCGCTCTGGCATCTGGTACCCCTCCCAGCACCATTTATTGAAGAGACTATCTTTTCTCCATTGAGTATTCTTGAGTCCCTTGTTAAATATTAGTTGACTGTGTATGCTTGGGTTTATTTCTGGGCTCCCCATTCTGTTTCATTGGTCTGTTTGTCTGTTTTTATCCCAACACCACATGGTTTTAATTACTATAGCTTTATAATATAGCTTGAAACCAGGAAGTATGATGCCTTGTTCTTCCTTCTTCCTTGTCAGTATTTCTTCAGTTATTTGGAATCTTTGTGGTTCCATATAAATTTTAGGAGTGTTTTTTTCTGTTTCTATTTTTAAAATGCACTTGGAAACTTGATAGGGATTGCATTGGGTCTACAGATGACTTTTTGATAGTGTTGACATTTTAACAGTATTAATTCTTCCAATTTATCAACACAGGATACCTTTTCATTTATTTGTATCATCTTAGATTTCTTTCATCATTTTATGAAAAGTAGACAAAGGACCTGAATAGGCATTTTTCCAAAGAAAATTTGTGAATGGCTAACAGGTACATGAAAAGATATTCTGCATCCCTAGTCATTGGGAAATACAAATTAAAACCACAATGAGATATCACCTCATACCAATTAGAATGGCCATCATCAAAAAGATAAGAGATAACAAATGCTTGAGTGGATATGGAGAAAAGACACCCTTGTGCACTGTTGGGAGGGATTGTAAATTGGCACTGCCAGTGTGGGAAACAGTATGGAATGTGGAGGTTCCTCAAAAAATTAAAAATAGAACTACCATATGATCCAGCAATTCCAGTTCTGGGAATATATCCAAAGGAAATGAAAACACTAGCTCAAAAAGATATCTAAACCCCCATGTTCATAGCTTTATTTACAGTAGCCAACACAGGGAAACAACTTGTGTCCATTGATAGATAAATGGATAGAGAAGTTGTGTCATATATATACAATGGGAATATTATTCAATCATTAGAGAACAAGGAAATTTTACCATTTATAACAACATGGATGGACCTTGAAGGCATTATACCAAATGAAATAAGTCTGACAAAGACAAATACTGTATGATCTCACTTATATGTGAAATCTAAATAAAGAAAACCCACCAAACTCAAAGGAAAAGAGATCAGACTTGTGGTTACCAGAGGCAGAAGGTGGGGAGAAGGGGAATTGGAGGCAGATGGTCAAAAGATATAAACTTCCTTTTATAAGATAAATAAGTACTAAGTACGTAATATATAGCACGATGACTGTAGCTAACACTACTGTAGGATCTGTGGGAACTTGTTAAGAGAGTAATCTTTAGAGTTCCCATCACAAGGAGAAAACTTTTTTCCTTTTATTGTATCTATATGAAATGATGTTAGTTAAACCTAGTGTCGCAGTCATTTCACAATATATGTAAATCGAACCGTCATACTGTATATCTAAAAGTTATACAGTGGTGTGTGGCACTCATTTCTCAATAAAACTGGAAAAAGCATAGGCCATAATTTATTAGTATGTACTATCCAGGAGGAAGGAAAAACTGACACAGGGCTGGTGCCTGGGGGTTCAGGCCCACCTGAGGATTACTCCACCATCTTCAAACGTGGCTGTTTTGTTGTCTTCTGGCTTTTGTAGTTCCCAGCTTGATTTTTGTTGCTCTGAGGTATGGAGGCACGCATGAGAGCATGGATTTCTAGGTTTTGAATCCCAAGTCCACTACTTACTGATTCTGTGACCTGCTTAACTTCTCTGTGCTTTCGTTTCCTAATCTGTTCAGTTCCTAATCATTTTTAGGAGTGAGAGAGTTAACAAATGAAAAGCACTTAGAATTCTTGTTTTTCAGTACTTTGTGATCTACATGGTACATGGAAAACCCTATAAAAGTCTTTCTGTTTATTATTTGGCTTGCTGTATATAGGATTTCTTTCTTTAACCTCAAAATTTAAATTTTTGTGAGAAGAGAAGTAGGTGAATTTTTTCGTTAAGTTTGCCTTCAGTCTCATGAATCCTTAAAGACACAGATTTTTTTTAAATATTAAAGTTTTTTTGTTTTGTTTTCTTTTTTTAATGATTAGTTCTCATCTTTTTGTTCTGGTTTATTCCTCACTGTTGTGAGGCTTAAGTTGTCTCTACTTTCTGTCCTTTGTATCTATAATTTGTTTTCTCTTAGCAGTCTCTCTTACTTCTTTTCTTCTGCATTCTAGTAGAATTTCTCAACATTTGTGCTGCATTTCACCAAATACATGTTCTAGTAAATTACTTCTGATCTTTACTGCTTTGGAGATTTAAATTCTGCTGTTGCATTTTTTTTTTTTTTGCATTTCTATTTTATTTTTGCCAGATCCCTTTGCATTTCTTGCAGTTCTCTCCTTAAAGCTTAATGCTCTTTCTTCATAGATGCAACTGAATTTGTCCTCAATAATAAACAATAATAAAATGTGTCCTCAATCCCCTGAGTCTTTGTTGTTTCTGAGGGCTTCCTCCCTCTTCTTTTGCTGCACCACCCATTCTATCTGGCCATTTGACCCACTCTGGTTTTCTCTAGTACCTGTGCATCAATGATTCACAGATACATCTACCTCCAGCCCTCACATTCTCACCGAACCCCAAATTTCCTGTTGGGCATCTTCCTGAATAACATTCTTTCAATGACAGGATGAGAGTAGTAAACTGTTTTTTATTCTTTGTAAATGTCTATTTGAATGATAGTTTAATTGCGTAGAATTTAGTATTTTCCCTCAACACTTGAAATAGTATCACAATATCTTCTGGTCTCTATTTTAGTTATGGTTGAGACATTTGCTTTCCACTTTTTTTTTTTTTTTTTTTTTAGTTTTTTTAATTTATTTAAGTAATCTCTATATCCACTATGGGGCTTGAACCTCATGACCCTGAGTTCAAGAGTCCCATGTTCCTCTAAGTGAGCCAGCCAGGCACCCCTTCGGTTCAAGTTTTATTCTGTAGATCATCTCTGTCCTCATTGCTCTTAAAAATTTTTTTCACTTCTTTTGTGTCATTATGATGTATGTGTATAGACGTATTTATTTTTCCTGCTTGAGATTCACTGAGCTTCCTGAATCTGAGGTTTTATATCTTGAATCATTTCTGAATAATTCTCAGCCCTTGTATTTTCCAAGTATTGCTTCTCCTGAAATTCTTTTAGACTTTTGTGGGACCCTTTCACTCTCCTCAATGTCTCTTACTCTTTCTTTCATATGTTTCATGTCATTGTATCTCTGAATTGCATTCTGGGAAACATATTTAGATCTGTCTTCTAATTCACTACTTCTCACCTCAGATGTCTCTGTTCTTTCTACCCATTTGTTTACAGGTTTTTTTCCCCCATTGTTTTCAATAATTTACAGACCACAAAATTCACCATTATAAGTGTACAGTTCAGTGGTTCTGAGTAAATTTATAAACTTGTGTGGCTATCAACATGACTCAGTTTTAGAATACTTTTTTCACCCCACCAACTTTCATCATGCCCTTTGGAGGGCAATCTCTGCTCCTACCCCTAACCCCAGCAATCACTGAATTGCTCTCTGTCTCTGTAGTTTTGCCTTTACTAAAAATTTCATGTAAATAGAATCATTTAATCTGTAATTTTTTTTGTCTTTAACTTAGCATAGTGTTGTGTATTTGTTTTTAGAATATTTTAGATTCTTTTTTTAAGATTTTATTTATTTATTTGAGAGAGTGAGAGCGTAAGAGGGGAGAAGGTCAGAGGGAGAAGCAGACTCCCCGCAGAACTGGGAGCCTGATGTGGGACTCAATCCCGGGACTCCAAGATCATGACCTAAGCCAAAGGCAGTCGCTTAACCAACTGAGCCACCCAGGCGCCTAGATTTACTTTTAAATATATTTTTGAGTTTATCTTATAGGTATCAGTAGTTCCTTTTCATTACTGAGTGTATTCTAATGTATTAATACCTCACAGTTTGTTTATTCACCACCTGATGGACATTTGGATTTTTTCCCATCCGTTTAGTTTCCATTATTTTAAATTTTTTAATTTTAGAACTTCTCTTTCAAATTTTTTTCTTCATTCTTTCATGGCCTATTTCTTTTCTTACAGGTTTCTTTTTTTATGTTTTAATTAGTTTTCATACTTAGTTTATATTGCCTCTTAGATTTCTTTATTCTTTATCCTGAATTCTTTGGGATTTAATCCTTCTGTTGTGTCAGAGGAAGCACACATGGTAGATTGTTTACCCTTGTGTTTTATGCTTTTTAAATTGATAAGTTCAGTTTTAGAGGGACTTGCTTTTCCTGTGAGAATCCCTTTATTGTCTGGATTATTGATAGTGTCTCTCTGGAGAGGTTTTCTCTTAGCTTCTGCCAAGTGTCCAAGGGATATTGCTGGATCAGAACCAGTTTTGTGCTTTGTGTTTGTTGTTGTTGTTTTAGGTAAGCTCTACACCCAGCGTGGGACTTGAACTCATGACCCCAAGATCAAGAGTCACATGCTTTACCGACTGAGCCAGCCAGGCACCCCTGGTTCACAACCAGTTTTTGTGTGATTTCTTGGTGGAGCATCATGAGTTTTGTATCACATAGTTTGTCTAAATTTGTACTGCAGCCTATTTAAAACATAAGCCTGAATGTCTTTTTGTTCAGGGATTTGTTTTTCCCTACTTAGATCCCTGGTAGAGATAGAGAAGGTGGTATATCGTGTTTTGATGTCAGTGTTCCCATTTGTAAAGGTTCCTTTTCACTCAGGAGTTCACTTGCAATTTTTCCCTTCATTGGGAGGTTTGATGTATCTCCAGCTCCCGTGAGGATATCAAAAGCCAAGCTCCTGTTTGTTAACACCCATCCCATTTCTTTTCTTCTCTTCTAGACAACATTAACATCAACCTTTATCCTTACCGTTCTGATTTTCAGATTTGGCCTCATCTCTGGCACTGGGAGACTTCTTTCTTTCTTTCTCAGAAGTTCATCCATGCATAGGTATTTTTTTGCATTTTATACAGCCTTTTAGACTGTATTTAGACACAGCAGGAAAGGTTTGTTTTCTTTTTAGAAACTTTTAGTTATTTTTTAGACACCTAAAGCAGGAAAGGTTTGTTTTCTTTTTGTTTTCATCTTACTGGAATCAGAAAATTCAGATAAGATTATAAGTATTTAAAAATAAGATAGTATGCTATGGAAATTATAGTTATAACTACTAAGTGAAAAATATCTTCTAAAACATAGCTTGCTATTAGGTAAGTCTAAGCTTTCTAAGACTATTAGTTGTTCGATTGCAGCAATGTTTTCTAGACATATGATTTCATTTTTCTCTGGCTACATTAAGGCAATCATTTTAGTGTTCTTTTTATTTAGGATTTATTTGTATTTCATGGTACAAGGAAGGTGCACAAAGAAATGTTGCCATTAGATGCAGAGCTGGACTTTGTATTGTGGTTCCCATGTGAAGAGCAGTGCTTGCCACCAAAATAGCTGGTATTCCCCTGTTTTTCCATATCCGCTATGACTAAAGCCAGTTGTTCTAATACTCCCTTTCTTCTGATCTTTGGAAAATATAACCTGATTGTTGTGGTGCGTTGGGTATACTTAGCTTGTTAAGTTCACTGTTTCTTTTATGATGTAAAGTTTTGAGTATACATTTTGTAGTCGTGTTTCCCCTTAGTTGCCATTCTAGAGTAGGATATTTACTCGATAAAATGAGAGAGATGTGTTTTGAATTTCCTGGTGAGATTTGTATCACAGTCTCAGAAGTAAACTATCATAAACACAGACCATCATTCCAAAAAATGGAAGAGTTTTAACATCCTCTAAGTGACAAGGTGAAAAGGAAGTTTTAGCATGTCTTTGAATATCAGCTGTTGAGAAAAACCAGTTGCTTAACCTCTTTGCCTTCTCATCCATAATGTAGGAAGAGTAATAAATAGCAGAGTCAATTTTTACTGCTATGTATGTTTTGAGAGTCCCTTAAAATTATGAGGTCAGCTCTGTGACAGTAAGCGCTGGGCTCACCTCTAGAATTCATGTGCCATGTGTAAGGCATAAGCTGTTCCATTCTTTTATTTCTCTTTTGCTGTACATATTGGATCATTTTACTACTCATTTGTGATTAGGTAATAACTACAAAACAACAAATATCAGTTCTGCTTCTTTGTTCCTAGTAAGTTGAATAAGATAGGCAATGTAAGACTTTTGATTAGCTGTTTCAGATTTGTTTTAAATTTATTTACTCTTTCCCATATGGTAATAAAAAACAAGAACTGGCTTTTTAAAATTTAAACTTAAAACATAATACACAAAGACTTTATACTTATTCTTTGAGCTTTCAGATTGCCTGGTTATTAATCCTCAAACGTGCAAAGTTCTGTGGTGTTTGGCTAAGGGTCTTGGCAGTTTTTTCCTCTGCCTAAAAGGCTCTTCCTCAGAAGCATGGTTGACTCCTTCACTTCATTCAAGTCTTTGTTTAAATGTCACCTCATTAGAAAGGCCTTTTCTTTTCACCATATCTTAGAGAGGGCCCAGGAAGAGTGGTGCTAACACCATAACCCAATTAATTTTTCATCAAGGCACTTTTCCGTACCTAAAATTAAATATTTGTTGGTTTTGTTTCCTCTACTAATCTAATATCTTGGTTTTATTTCCTCTACTAATATGTAAATTTTTTTAAAAGAGAGGAAGAGAGAGAAAGAGCAAGTGCAGACAGAGGGATAAGCAGTCAGAAGGAGAAAGCAGGCTCCACACTGAGCAAGGAGCCAGATGTGTGGGACTCAATCCCAGGACACTGGGATCACGACCTGAGCCACCAAGTCGTCCTTAATATGTAAATTTCTTGAGCTCAATGAAGTTGTTCACAGTTCTGTTCCTAGGAGTAAGAACATTATTTGGGACAGAGTAGGTGTTTAATTAAAATCTATTGCTTGACTAAGTGAATGTATTACAAACTTGTGGTCTGTGGGTGGAACATATCCATATATTTTGGTTTGAGGATCCATCTTTGTATTTTACTCTTTTTAAAAATTATTCGATGATACTTCAGAATTCTAGGTTTGTTATTTTCCTTGAAAAATGTTAACTCTGAAACACAGGTATTAACTTTTGTGTGGCAGCAATTAGCTGAACTAAGAACTGGGCTACTCCCTTTATAAGGGACCTGCATTCTCTAGTTTGTTAGTCTTTAAGATCTTTTTGTATATAATCTTGGACAATGAGACTTACACCATTTGCTATTTATCATTTTCCCTGCTCTGAGGGAGCATTTTGGTCCCTTTTACTTACTTATGTCACCTGCCTAATCCCTGTAGGCATTTGAATTAACAAACTCTGTTGCAAGTCATGGTATTTATAATTCCTGTGCGATAACACTTTCCAGATTTAACTTTAAAAGTATAAAATGGGTAAAGACGATAGAAGTCGTGACTGTTATGGAATTTCTAAAATTCAACTGTACATTGAATTTATAAAACGTATATGTTACAAAAATGAAGAACTTCCTTTAGGCCAATGAGCACTAGAGAAAAAGCTCCATATCATTAGTCATTTGGGAAGCATACATCAAAACCACAATGAGGTACCATTTGACACCCACAAGCATGACTGTAATAAAAAACACATGTAATAAAAAACAGCCTCATACATTGCATTTGGAAATGTAAAATGGTGCAGCTACTTTGGAAAATAGTCTGATAGGTCCTCGAAAAGTTGAACATAGAGTTACTGTTACTACATATTGTAACTCATGACCATTTCCCATGTAAAACTTGTACACAAATGTTCATAGCAGCATTTAGTCATAATAGCCAAGAAGTGGAAATAATCCAAATGTCCATCAATTAATGAATGGGTAAATAAAAGGTGGTATAGCCATACAATAGCAATAAAAAAGAGTGGAATACTCATTTATATTATAATGTTAACAAACTTGAAAACATTATGTTGAGTGAAAGATGTCAATCACAAAAGACCACATGTTTCTGTAATTTGGTTTATATGATATGTCCAGAATAAGTGAATCTATAGAGACAGAAGATAGTTTAGTGGTTGCTATGTGGTAGGGTAGAGAAATGGAGATTGACTGCTAATGAGTATGGAGTATCTAGTAGGAAAGCCAGAATATCCTAAAATTAGATTGTGGTAATGTGGCACAACCTGTAAACTGTATTCTTCAAATGAGTGAATTGTATGGTATGTGAATTATATATCAATAAATTTTTTTTCAAAAGAACTTCTTTTGTTAATCCAAGATTGGTGGATTTTCATTGCCCAGATCATTAGTCTGTAATCAAATACAATCTAGCAGCAGTGCTAGAAAGAAATACTTATTTAAATTTACCCTCCATTAAAACAGTTAAGATTGCAGATTTATATTGCCCTATGCGTAGTTAGTATGCTATCACAGTAGGTAAGCTCTTTCTCTGTCATTCGTTATCAGCATGGTCTACTCAGTGGCTTTTGAAAAAAATATTTTATTTATTTATTTATTTGAGAGAGAGAAAGAAAGGGAGAGAGGGTGTGCGTGCCTGCAAGCGCAGGGAAGGAGAGGGACAAGCAGACTGCGAAATGCAAGCATGCATATGGATCAGTGCTTATTTAATTTAATTAATTAATTACTTAATTTTAAAGAATTTATTTTATTTGTCAGAAAGAGTGGGAGTGAGAGCACAGCAGGGGGAGCAGCAGGCTGTTTATCTACTGATGTACACTTAGGTTGTTTCCATGTCTTGGCTATTGTAAATAGTGCTGCAGTAAACAGGGGTGCATGTATCTTTTTGAAATTCAGGTTTTTGTTTTCTTTTCAGGTGAATACCCAGAAGTGGAATTACTAGATCACATGATATTTCTATTTTTAATTTTTTGTCACCTCCATACTCCTTTCCATAGTGGCTGCAGCAATTTACATTCCCACCAACATTACATGAGTGTTCCCTTTTATTCACATCCTCACCAACATTTGTGATTTCTTGGGGTTTTTTGTTTGTTTGTTTGTTTGTTTGTTTGATACTAGCCATTCTGACAGGCGGGAGGTGATACCTCACTGTGGTTTTGATTTACAGTTCCCTGATAATTAGCAATACAGAGCATCTTTTTATGTGTCTGTTGGCAATTTGTATGTCTTCTTTGGGAAAATATTTATTCAGGTTCTCTTCTCATTTTTAAATTGGACTGTTGTTTTGGTGTTGAGTTATATGAGTTCACTTTATGTTTTGATCAATGTTGGTTTTTTTTTGACAGATAGAGATCACAAGTAGGCAGAGAGGCAGGCAGAGAGAGAGGAGGAAGCAGGCCCCCTGCTGAGCAGAGGGCCTGATGCGGTTCGATCCCAGGACTCTGGGATCATGACCTGAGCTGAAGGCAGAGGCTTCAACCCACTGAGCCATCCAGGCGCCCCTTTTAAGATTTTATTTATTAGAGAGAGAGATCAGGAGCAGGAGTCTCCCTTTTTATTTTTTATAATGCTCCTTTTCTTGAAATCCATTTTGTCTAACATTAATGTCACTGCAACCATCTTTATTTATCTTTATTCCTAACTTTCCAAAAGTGGGAACAATTCAACTGTCCATTTATTATCTTTAAAGGATTTTATTTATTTATTTGAGACAGAGAGAGAGAGAGAGTGCGCACGCACAAGTGGGGAAGAGGATCAGAGGGAGAGGGAGAAGCAGACTTCCCACTGAGCAGGGAGCCCAAGGCAGTCCTCAATCCCAGGACCAGGACCAGGACCTGAGTGGAATGAAGGCAGATGCTTAACCTACTGAGTCACCCAGGTGTCTCTGTCACTGCAACCTTCTTAAGCTTACTGATACATGATATTTTCCCCCTACTTTTTGAGTTTATCCATATCTTCATATTTATATTATATCTGTTATAAGCAACATTTTTGATAGGGTTGATCAGCCTATCAGGTTGATAGGTTGATAGGGTTTAAATATTTTTATTCTGTAATTTATTTCCTATTTATCAAAAAATTTTTTTGTCCTTTTGTCCTTCCTTTCATGTTCTTTTGGATTAATCAAAAAATTTTTTACTGTTTCATTTTATTCTTCTATTCACTTTTTATCTATACCTTTTCTGCATTATTTTTTAAATGTATGACTTGGGATTACAATATGAACCCTTAATCTAGTTGACTTAGAATTTAGATCGTACCATTTTACGTAAAATGTAGGTACCTAGCAAAAATAAAATAAAATAAAAGAAGTAGGTACCTAGCAGCAGAATTCCATTTACCACTTCTTATCATTTGTGCTATTGTTGTTACACATACCCCATCTGCATGTTTTATTTACCTATGATTTATCCTACTTTGTTTTTCTTTGTATTCACCCTGCTTTGTGTTTTCTTTGCTTCTTGGGTCTGTAAGTTACATTTGTCACCAAATTTGGGGGAAATTTTGGCCTTTTATTCAAAAATTTTTTTCTACTCTCTCTTTTCTATCCTCTCCTTTTAGACTGTAATTACCCACATGTTAGTCTGTTTGACATTATTGCACAGGTAGGTTACCAAGGCTTTATCTTTTTTTTTTCTTCAGATTGTATAATTTCTATGCTCTGTGATTCATGTTCAGTGATTCTTACTTCTGTGATCCCTAATCTGCTATTAATGTCCATCTTGTGATATTTTATTTCACATACATGCTTTGGGTTCTAGAGTGTTCATTTTTATGGTTCATTTTCTAGAGTGTTCATTTTTATGGTTCATTTTTATGGTTTGCATTTTTCTGTTTGCCCTTCTTTGATTTCATTATAACTGTATTTTCCTTTAAATCCTTGAACATGTTTAGAAGAGCTATTTACCTTAAAGTTATTGCCTGCCATTGGGGAGGGTATGTGCTATGGTGAGTGCTGTGAAATGTGTAAGCCTGATGATTCACAGACCTGTACCTGTAGGGCAAATGATACATTATATGTTAATTTTTTTAAAAAAAGTTTTTGACTGGGGACTAGCATCCAGACCTTGATTGATTTCTGTTCACTTCTTTTTCTCTTGACCTTGGTCATATTTTCCTAATTCTTCTAGAATATTTAAAAAATATTCTTAATTCACTTGAGAGAGAGAGCTCAAGCACGTGGGCAGGTATGGGGGGTAGAGGCAGAGGCAGAGGGAGAAGCAAACTCCCTGCTGAGCAGGGGGGGGCTCAACGTGGGGCTCAGTTCCAGGTCTCAGAGATCATGACCTGAGCTGAAGGCAGATACTTAACCATCTAAACAGGTACCCCTGTTATTAATCTTTTAATTGTATATTGGACATTGTGGGGAACATAATGCAAAGGCTAAAGATTCTGTTATCTTTTCCCAGAGGTTATTAATTTTTTGCTTTGCCAGGGTATTATAGTTGGTTAGACTGACTACAAACTCTGTCATCTTTGTAGTGGATAGTAACTGAAATCTCTGCTCAAGTTTTTTAAGTCTTTCATTGGTTGCTTTTCCTGGGCCCATGGAGTCTTCTCCATGCATGTACAAATAAGAGTTAGCCAAGGATATGGGCAGAATTATGCGGACTTTTGTGATTCCCTCCTTTGTAGCATCCACTTTCTCACTTTCCAGCCTCTTTGACATACCTAAATGCTGTCTTCTGATTTCTCAAACCAGTAAGTCTGCAGTTTTCTGCTTGATTTCCAGCCACCTCTTCCAACCATTCTAACTGGAGAGTTCCCTTTGGGAAAAAGCCATATACAGGCACATTTCACCTGGCGTGGTGCCTTTCTTTTTTGGTCATCCACAGGTAGATAACAAACACCCAAATATAGTGGGTTTAAACAGAAACACTTACTATTTTTATTATTATCTCTCATAGTTTTTGAGTTTGACTAGACTCTAGTTGTGTGGCTCTTGCTAGGGTATTCTACCATTCTAATTAAAAGGGGGCTGAGGTCTTAAATTCTTCATCATTCTCATGGGGCTGATGGTTGATGCTGGCTATTGGATGGGACTCAGTTGGACGATCAGGGAGCCACACTGTCTTTCAACTTTTGCGTTCCATTGAATTTCTGCCTGCTTTTGGTCATTTTCTAATACCTTCAAAAAGTTGTTTTTCATATAGAATTTATGTTATGTGATAGTCTGTACAGACTACACTATCATTACCAGTGATGAAACTCCCACTTCTCCTTTTTTTTCCTCCATAGCACACATCATACTTGACATTTAAAATAATTTATTAACTGATTTATTTGGTTTATTTTGCGTCTTCTTCCACTAAAATGCAGGCTCCATTAGAGTTTTGTCTCTTTAGTAACTGCTGGGCACATAGTAGATGCCCCACAAATATTTGTTGACTATTTCAACTCCTCAAAATAGCTAAAAGTAAACAAAATAGTCTTGATGACCAAAGAGGGGCTATTATAGAGCCTTGTTCTTTCAACACTGTTGCACTGGTAGGCTAGCATTTTTGAGGTTTACATCTCCTTGGCTTAAGAGCAGGTTATAGATTCTGACATTTTCATCATAACTGCATGTGAGTCAGTTTAGCAGGCGAGAGCTGGTTATGGATCAAATGCAATTAGCATGTGGAAGTGCTGTATGAAGTGTGAAGAAGCATTTCAGATAATTTCATGCAGTTTCATCTCTTAGTCTGGTCTTTTCAGATTTCATTTCAAAGTTATTTTTGAGTTTGTATTTTTAAGGGGTATTTTTACTTACCAGAACAATAATAAAAGTCATAACAATGAGTTTATAATAATGTCCTTGCTAAATTCTTATTAATATTTTATCTGGCTTTTCTTTTTTAGGAACTCGAGAGATTTAAGAACTTCGTAAAATCCTATCCTCCTTTTGATATCGTCATTGATGGGCTCAATGTTGCCAAAACATTTCCTAAAGCTCGTGAATCTCAAGTTGTAAGTACAGGTTTTATATTGTTATTCCAAATCTCTAGGAATATTTATTGTACTTATTTGTGATCTTCCTTGGGTTTCTTAACTCCCCATTTTTCCTTCCTCTAAAAATAAGCTCCAGAAGGTGTCACAGCAACTAACTCCTTATCTAAGAGTCGCTGGTTTAGTCTCGGGCAAGTAAGTGGCTCTTCTAGACTGGCCAAGAGTGATTAAAAAGTCCACGTAATAGGGGAACCTGGGTGGCTCAGTTCATTAAGTGTCTGACTCTTGATTTCAGCTCAGGTCTTGATCTCAGGGTCATGAGTTCCAAGTTCTGTGTTGGGCTCCATGCTGGGTGTAGAGCCTTCTTAAAAAAAAGTCCACTTAATAAAGGGCTATTTCAGACCTTTTCCATATATAATTTTTAACTGACCTTTTTCTACATCTGCATTTCTTCTTTGGCTTACTCTGTCATTTCTCTGTGTCACATTGTCTGTTTGATGTTTATCAACATAAACTGTCAAGAGATATTAATATATTTGTTTTTTCCAAACATTGTATACTCATAAATGAATCTAAATAGTTTTTTTTTTTTTTGTAAGGTAATCATTTGTCCTATCAGTTTATAAGTATCATGGTTTTTCATAGCAGTAGTGAGCAATTATTTTAACCCCTTTTTATAGATTAGAATATTAGAAAAGTAAAGTGAATTTTGTATAGCAAATCCTTAGAAAGTAGTCATAACATCGAAGTTTAACTGTAGAGAGCTCCTGGGTTTCAAGCTTGTGGTTCTTTCTTTTTTTTTTTTTTTTTTTCCCAGATTCATTTATTTATTTGAGATAGAGCAGGGAGAGGGGCAGAGGGGGAGAATCTCCAGCATACTCCCCGCTGAGCACAGAGCCCAACGTGGGACTCAGTCCCACAACCCTGAGATCATGACCTGAGCTAAAATCAAGATTCAGATGATTAACCGATTGAGCCACCCAGGCACCACCAAGTTTATGGTTCTTATTGTTCGCAATTTTTCGCCATTCATCTGTAGTTAATCTGTGTTATTTCTTAAAAATTGCTGCCAACTTAAAAGCTGTTTCTCAGAGATGCTACTAGTCCATTTTGACCATTTTTACTCAGACAAGCTTACAAGTACACAAAGTACAAGGTCGATTTAAAGAAATTTCTTTATATGCCTTTCTTTTATGTTTGTTCATCCATTTTTGTGGTCAGGTATGTACTTTTCAGTCCTTTTTTTTTTTTTTAAACACAAAAGCAAGTTGAAAATATTTTGTCTTTTAGGTACTTGAAGGGATCCTTGAGGCAGTAATTTTGACAAGGGCAAAATCAGAAAATGAAACATAAAATTACTATCTCTAATGTATGATGGAGCTCAGACTCAGAAGGGCTCATTCTAAAAAGTTCCTCCACTAATCTGTGAGAAGTAAAGTTTTGTATTTGTTTACCTTTTGTTTGACTTCCAGCTTCACATAAAGTATTAAAAATTGACTTCCCTAAATTGGGTGAACATTTTTGGGGAAAGTAGCACTTTGAAAATGATGTAGTAGATATATTCCCTGCCATTATGTGAGAAAAATTTGCACATTTGGAAAGATCCTAGCAGATTGTGGCAAACTAAGAGGAAAAGAACAAATAATTGACCAGTGAGATCATAGGCATCTGTCAGTGCTTTTAGTTTTTACTCTCAAAATAATATAATGTGAGCAACACTTTATGTGACAGGTAATTGGTATTACTCAGCTCTTCAAAGTCCCATTATCTTATGACAGCTGCACTGACATTATGTTTGGAAAACCACAGCTCAGAGGCTCAGCTTAGAGATGCCACCTGAATAAGGAAGACGGAAAACATCTCCTTCTCAAGTTTTTTTCTCAAATCTCTGAAGCTAGAGATTGGTAAAAAAGAAAAATATATCATGTTTTTCACAGTCTGCTCTCTCCTTTTATTTTTTTTTTTAATAAATCTATTGTTAGGCCCTTTTGTGGCTTATTTTTATTCTTTAACACTTTCTAGCTTGTCAGAACTAGCTTCCCAGTTTTTCTGTTAATCTCTTAAAGAGGATTTTAGTTTAGAAGTTAAGAATAAGGATTCTAGGGATGCCTGGGTGGTTCAGTAAGTTAAGTATCCAATTCTTTTTTTTTTTTTTTTTTTTGAGATGTTTTTATTTATTCGAGAGAGAGCGAGAAAGATCACAGAGGGGGAGAGAGAGAGAAGCAGACATACCACTGAGCAGAGAGCCCGATGCAAGACTCGATCCCAGGACCCTGAGACCATGACCTTAGCCAAAAGCCTAACCGACTGAGCCGTCCAGGGGCTCCGAGTATCCGACTTTTCATTTCTGATCAGGTTGTGATCTCAGGGTTGTGAGATCCAGCCCCATGCCAGCTCTGTGCTGTTCGTGGAGCCTTCTCTCTCCCTCTGCCTCTCCACCCCCACCTCCCCACCCCCATGCTTGCTTGATCCCTTTCTCTCTCAGAAGGAAAAAAAAAGGGGGCACCTGGGTGGTTCAGTGGTTTAAGCCGCTGCCTTCGGCTCAGGTCATGATCTCAGGGTCCTAGAATCGAGTCCCACATCGGGCTCTCTGCTCGGTAGGGAGCCTGTTTCCCTCTTACTCTCTCTGCCTGCCTCTCTACCTACTTGTGATCTCTCTCTGTCAAATAAATAAATAAAATCTTAAAAAAAAAAAAAAAGAAAGAAAAAAAGATTCTGGAGTCAGACTTTTTGAATTCCAGTCCTGGCTCTTCCACTTTTAAGAGTGTTCATGGTTTGAGCAAATTGCTAACCTCTCTGTGCTTTAAGTTTCACAGTGTAAAATTGAGAGAACAATAGTACTTATCTTACAAAGGTGTTGTAAAGAATAAATGATTAATATACGTAAGCATTTTGCATGTTGTAAATATCTAATAGGTATAACTATTATTGTGATTACTATTCAGATTAATTTCCTAACTGGAACTATAATTCTTGCTTTCACTAGACCCTTATTTGGTAGTTTTTTCCTGTCAGGTCACCTATTCAATAGAATTAAAAGAGAATACAAAGCTCTATCCTTATTAGACTCAATCTAGGTAAGAAATGAAGCCAGTATCATCAAAAACTTAAGAAAAAGTTTAAATATGATTTTAAGAAATTTTATTTTCCTCTGATTATAAAAGTAAGGCACATAGAAAATTTGGAAATTACAGTAAAGAAAATCATATATAACTTTATCATGGAACAATAACCACTGTCAGTGTTTTATTTCTTGCAGTATTTTTCCATTTTCTTACCTAGTCGAGCTTCAACTTGGTAAATAATTGTATATCTACATTTTAATTCACAGTTGAAAGCTCTCAATAAAGATGAAATTATATAAGAAGTAGAAGAAAACATATACTTTTAAAAATATTTGAGGGACGCCTGGGTGGCTCAGTTGGTTGGACGACTGCCTTCGGCTCAGGTCATGATCCCGGAGTCCCGGGATCGAGTCTCGCATCGGGCTCCCAGCTCCACGGGGAGTCTGCTTCTCCCTCTAACCTTCTCCTCGCTCATGCTCTCTCTCACTGCCTCTCTCTCAAATAAATAAATAAAATCTTTAAAAAAAAAAATTTGAGATAGGGGCGCCTGGGTGGCTCAGTGGGTTAAAGCTTCTGTCTTCAGCTCGGGTCGTGGTCTCGGGATCCTGGGATCGAGCCCCGCGTCGGACTCCGCTCAGCGGGAAGCCTGTTTCTCTCTCACTCTCTGCCTGCCTCTCTGCCTGCTTGTGATCTCTGTCTGTCAAATAAATGGGTAAACTTAAAAAAAAACTTGAGATAGAAGCACCTTCGAAGCATATACAAAGTATAGGAGTCCTAATGGGAAGAACAGAGAAATTTATTAGACACAAGAAAATACTGTAAGCATTGTTAAAAAATAACAACAAGGAGAAAAAATTGTTTATAGCACATGTGGCAAAGGGCTAATTTTCTGACACTACCATTGTCTCTTATACGCCTATAAGGAAAAGATGAACCATCCAATAGAAAAATGATTTAACTTTATTCGTGTTTATAGATGCAAAAATAAAAAATATTTATCTTCCAGATTAGCAGACTTTAAAAAGTTGATAGCATCCAATATTTTGAATGGTTTGGAAAGGTAGGGAGAGAAGAGTATCAGTACAGTATTTTGGGTGGGTGATTTGACAACTTTGAATACCTAAAATGTTGAAATATTACTTGTAGGAACTGATCTAGTCACACAAACACATAAAGTTATATTTTCAAGTATGTTAGTTAACCATTGTTTGTAGACAGAAAAGTCTGGTCAACTTAAATATATATCAGTCTAGGTCCTGATACATATTGAAACATCCATTTTATTTATTTTTTAGTTTTAATTCCAGTATAGTTAACATTGTTAAATTAGTTTTAAGTGTACAACGTACTGATTCAACAATTCTATACATTACTCAATGCTCATCATGATAAGTGCACTCTTAATCCCCTTCACCTCATTCACCCATCACCCCATCAACCTCCCCTCTGATAACCATCAATTTGTTCTCTTGAAGTATCTATTTTATTTTTTTTAAATGAATGAGGTAGATTTGTATTTGCTGATATAGAATAATAGCCAAATTAGTAAGAGAAGCAATTTGAAGAATAAAAGCTTATATGGCCCCACTTCTGTTAAAACAAAATAAAGGATTATCTATATAAACGTTCATTAGATAACTTTGTATATGCCCAGAAATTTTCTAGAAAGTACCCATAAAATCTTAACAGTAAAAAACTTTTGGAGGTGGAGATAGAATATAAGAAAATGAGAGGATTTCAGTTTTTCATTTTTTTTTTTTCGATTTACAACGAGTATGTATTACTTTAAAATAAAGAGCAAACCACCATCAGGAAAAGAAAAAAGTGATGGGGTGTTCTTGGTAAATATTCTAAAATATCTATATAATCCTTTGTATCTTATGGATGTACCACAGCTCTTTAATCATTTCGCTGTTGATGGGCATATCAGATTGTTTTCCGTTTTTCACTCTGGTAAATAATGTTTGGGACATCTCTGTGCAGCTTTCAGATGATTTCTTTAAAATAGATTCTCAGAAATGGAAGTCAAAGAGTGTGGATATTTTAAGGCCTCAGTACATATTGCCAAATTGTTTTCCAAAATGATTGTAGTAGTATATACTCCTGCAAAGCCTCCAAATTGAAGTTTCTTCAAGGTTGCTTATTACATGATTGCTGCAACTATTGAGCTACATTTGTGCTGTGAATCTGTTACGTGAAAAGAGATGGACAGCCCCCCGCCCCCATTTTTTAGATTTCAAACATTTGTTAACAAAATTAAATAGTCTAGAAAGGTAATATTCTTGGCTTGTCAAGATATTCTTGAGATGTCCTTTTTATTTCCATCTCTTACTATAGTCACCTGTAATTAGGAGTAAAGGAGATATTAGGAATCCTATTTCTGTGTGCCTTAAGCTTTTTCATCTTTGCGTGATGAAGCTTCTGGATTTTTTTCTGTGGCATAATGCAGAGATCATTTATGTTCTTGCCATGAACTCTATGTATAATACATTACAGATTCTTGGTCTTTTTCCATTAATTGCTAATTACGAATCTTAACAGTGTTCTCCATAAGTCAGCTCATAGATAAGAAAAGACCTTTTTTTTTTTTTTAAAAGATTTTATTTATTTATTTGTCAGAGAGAGAGAGAGCACGAGAGAGCGAGCACAGACAGACAGAGTGGCAGGCAGAGGCAGAGAGAGAAGCAGGCTCCCTGCTGAGCAAGGAGCCTGATGTGGGACTCGATCCCAGGACGATGGGATCATGACCTGAGCCGAAGGTAGCCGCTTAACCAACTGAGCCACCCAGGCGTCCCGAAAAGACCATTTTTACCTTCATTATTGAGGGATTGCATATCTTGGTCTCAGAGCGTACAGCTTAGGAGTGACAGAGGTCAAGGAGCTAAAAATAAGTTCTTGGGAATTTATTCTTTCAATTTTCATATACATCTTTCTTGTATTTTAATTTTCTGAAGCCAGATTATGTCTTACATAGGATGTCAGCAGAACCTTGCCAGTTGCCATGTGGAGTTGAGACTTATTTGCAGTTGGCATTGCATGGGTACGTGTAAATTTAGCTGTACGGACATAACATAGGTCTATCTATCCGCTTGTGACCTCAGTTGAGTTAGTTGAATTGGCAGCTCTACACAGTTTAATACTAACATTAATCTGAACTTTAAATATTTGCTGAAGGTTTCCTAACATTGCAGTAAAAGGTGATGGTAATTGACAAGTTTTTTGGAATGAGGTACAGAATTTTGAAGCAAGGAGAGGTTATTATAACTGATTTTTGCATTTTAAAAAGCTGTCCCTCAGGCAACAAACTTCTGCCTGGCAAAACTTTCCCATAGACATTCAAGTCGATTACCTTACTTGGTAAATAAAAAAAATTGTTTACAACACATGTAACCAAGGCAGAATAGCAAAATTCATTGAAAGAAAAAACAGTAATCAGTGTGGAATAGAGATAATACCCCAGTATTCTTCAGTCTTTGCTGTTGGTCCTAAAAGTGATCTAAGAAGTAAAGATGAAGAACACAGTTTCTAAGGAGAATGGTATGTAATTTATCACCATGAGACTATACAGAGCTGTTATGGCCAAAAGTGATTCAAAAGAGCATTTAACTTAGATGTGAAGGTTTGTATTTAAATGTTTCTTGTGAATCAGAAAAAAGAATATGGTATGGAAAAGTATGGGTTAATATATGATTTTGTTGTTTACTGAAAAAGAAGTTTTTTGCTGAAAAGTTATTACTAAATAAATATTTAAACTGTGTTTTATCCTTCAGTTGCTGGTGTCTTAATACAATTACAGGATATACTAAATGAAAATGGAGCTGTAAAGTCCCTGATTAGATTTTACTTTGGGCATAATTTAGGGTCTTGATCAAGTCCTACCTCAATTCTTTCGTATCTGCATTAGTTTTCTTTTTCTTTTATTGAGATATAATTAATAATTTCAGCCTTTTAAAGTGTACAATCCAGGCGTGCCTGGGTGCCTTGGTCCTTTAAGCATCTGACTCTTGATCTCAGCTCAGGTCTTGACCTCGGAGTCGTGAGTTCAAGCCCCACCTTGGGCTCCACCCTGGCATGGAGCCTACTTTAAAAAAATAAAATAA
>PISX010021751.1:0-33002 GCA_004024625.1 Mellivora capensis
CGGTGTTAAAGTTTTAATGTGAGCCATGGGAGTGGGTGTGTAGTGGTGACCTCATTGTTTTATTTTTCATTTCTCTGATGGCTAATGATATGATATTGAACATCTTTAATGTGCTTTCCAACCATTTGTATATCCTTTGTGAAATGTCCAAATATTTTTCCAACTTAAAAAGTCTTAGCATTGAGTTGTAAGAATTCTGTATATATTCTGAATACAAGCTTATACGTATCTACTGTGAATATTTTCTTCCAATCTGTGGCTTTCCTCATTTTTCTAACATCTTTGGAAGAATGGAAGCTTTAGTTTTTATGAAGTTAAATTTATGGCTTTTCTTATGGTTTATGCTTTTTGTTTTGTATCTAAGAACTCTTGATTGTTTCAAGGTTGTGAAGATTTTTCAGTTTTGTCCAGAATTTTTAGTTTTGGCTCTTATATGGACGTCTTTGATTTATTTTGAATGATTTTCTGTGTATTGCATGAGGTAAGGTTTGGGGTTTATTTATTTATTTTTTAATCATATAGCTATCCAGTTGCTATAGCATTTGTTGAAAATATCATTGAGATATCTTAGAACTTCATCAAAAATCAATTGACTGTTTATGTGTGACTCATTTTTGGACTGTTTTTGGTCCATTGAGTTGTGTCTAATATGAAAACCATGCCACCTTGATTACTGTGTCTCCAAATGAAATAGTCTAAGTCCTTTGTCCTTTTCTGAAATTGTTTTGGCATTTTTGGTTCTTTGCATTTCCATATAAATTTTGGATTAGGAATTTTTTTTAATCCCAGTTAGAGGATTTGAGCATCCTAGTCTTGTGTTAAATCATTGTGAATCCAGAAATGGGGACAAACTTGAGACCGTGCTTAAGGAAGAATTTCAGTGCATGTGATTTTGAATAGCTCTGGACCTAAAACACTGACTCGGATAGATTGGAATAATGGTGTGGTCACTGAGGAAGTTGGAAAAATAAAATGGAGAGATTTTTTTTTCTGAATATCAGAAGGGTAGCTGTTTTATTTACTTTTGAAATTACAAAATTATGTTTGCAAGGCCCACAAATAAAGTCCATGGGGGGTTGTAGACTTGGGGGAAAAAGATGGATAGGAAGAGAGATTTGGGAGCATTCTTCATGGAAATAGTAACAGACTAACATTATGGGACAGTGTAAGAGAAAAGCAGGGGCCAAGTATTAAGCATATAATAGCATTTACAATTACTATGTGGATGAAGTGAGCAGATTCATGGGGGGTTATAACTACCTGAGCACTGAGAAGAGAGAGAGCTAGCATAGTGTCATGGAAACCAAGGTCACAGAAGGTTTCCAGGAGGCAGAATGTTTAGAAATGTCAAAAGAAGAAAAAGCAAAGTCTGACAGTTTTAGCCATGGAGACTCTGGTGACATTTGAGAGAACAGTTTGATGGAGGTGAACATGATGAAGTAAAATTTCAGGGAATTGGGGAGGGTGGGAGAGGAAGTGCATTTTAGTTAGTGTGAAAATGAAAAGAGGGAGAACAATGGAATGGCCACTGTGGAGACCCACAGGATCAGCTGCATGCTCTCTGCATAGGATGGGTGTTCCTTCTGATAAAGGGGACTAATGAGTGAATTATTTCTCAACATTATATCCAGTGTGCACCAGATTTCAAAAAAAAAATTTTTTTTTAGGGGCGCCTGGGTGGCTCAGTGGGTTAAGCCTCTGCCTTCAGCTCAGGTTGTGATCTCAGGGTCCTGGGATCGAGTCCCACATAGGGCTCTCTGCACAGCGGGGAGCCTGCTTCCTCCTCTCTCTCTGCCTGCTTCTCTGCCTACTTGTGATCTCTTTCTCTGTTGAATAAATAAATAAAATCTTAAAAAAAAAAAGCCAGTTTAGCCCAAAGCAGCTAGCAGATTCCTTCCTCCTCTTGTCTCAACTCTGGTGCTTGCAATATTGTATCCATGCCTTGACTTAACTCTAACATGCTCCTGTTGCAGTGGAGACAAAGCAATGTCCTCTCATCACAATTCTCTCTTCCTGACTTCACCTCTTAAAAGGATGACGAGTCAGCAAAAGAGATCTCTTCAGTGGCACTTGAGTAAACATTGAAGTGACCATGGCAGAAAGTCTGCTTTGAGGTTCTGATGACCTGTTTGGACCATATTAGCCCTCTGAAATGAAGTTTCTAGATTCAGAACTCAACTAAATGAAATGCCATATAAAGGCCTTGGTGACTATTACCAAATCCAGTGACCACTTCTCCAAGTTCCTCTTTCTGGACTCCTCCATTCTGCCTTATCATCCCCACTGAAACCCTCTTCTCTGTGTCACCTCGTGAACAGAGTTTGTTCTACGTGGTGGATGTCATTACTGGTGGGGACACAGAGCAGGACTTCCTCCTCGTAGTTTTCTTCCCCTTACATCAGTATGATGCACGTGAGGTAAGCATTTATTTAGCAGTCTTGGCCATGCACAGGAAATGGTTTACTCCATAATGATACGTGGGTGAGCCCCAAGGAGGCACCGGTAGCTCTCTCTTCAGGTGCAAGTACCCCAAGCCTGGGCTGGGTGGTCCTAAAGGAAAGAATTGGGCTCACTCACTTCGGGCATTACTGTCCCTTCTCGTACAGTCCAGTTGCTGATGAAAATGTTTTCCTTGATGACTTCCTTTATTGCTTTCAGACACTAATCTAGCAAAATGCAGAGAAAGAACTTCACAGAAGTGACAGAATTCATCTTCCTGGGATTCTCAGTCTTCGGAAAGCACCAGATAACACTCTTTGTGGTTTTCCTTGCCGTCTACATTTTAACTCTAACTGGTAATGTTGTCATTGTGACCATCGTCCATGTTGACCGTCATCTCCACACTCCCATGTACTTCTTCCTGAGCATGTTGGCTAGTTCCGAGACTGTGTACACGCTGGTCAGTGTCCCACGAATGCTTTCCAGCCTCCTTTTCCATAACCAGCCCATTTCCTTGGCAGGCTGTGCAACTCAGATGTTCTTTTTTGTCATCTTGGCCACTAATAATTGCTTCTTGCTCACAGCCATGGGCTATGACCGCTATGTGGCCATCTGCAACCCCCTGAGGTACACAGTCCTCATGAGCAAAGGAGTGTGTGCCATGTTTGTATGTGGGTCCTTTGGCACTGGCCTGGTTATGGCAGTTCTCCATGTGGCGGCCATGTTCAGTTTGTCCTTCTGTGGCACCGTGGTGGAGCACTTCTTCTGTGACATTTATCCAGTCATGAAACTCTCTTGTACTGATACCACTATCAATGAGATGATCAATTATGGTGTCAGTTCATTTGTGATCCTGGTCCCTGTGGGCTTGATCTTCATCTCCTATGTCTTCATCATCTCCACCATTCTCAAGATTGCTTCCGCTGAGGGCCGGAAGAAGGCCTTTGCCACCTGTGCCTCCCACCTCACAGTGGTCATTGTCCACTATGGCTGTGCCTCTATTGCCTACCTCAAGCCCAAGTCTGAGAACTCCATAGAAAAAGACCTTCTTCTCTCTGTGACTTACACTGTCATCACTCCCTTGCTGAACCCTGTTGTTTACAGTCTGAGAAACAAGGAGGTCAAGGATGCCCTACGCAGAGCTGTAGGAAAAAAACATTTCTCAACAGATTGAGTCCCTTTGTCAGGAGAGCTTCAGCCCAGTGTAATGTGTGTGTGCTCACAAACATGCCACAATACATGAGTTCATCAAATGCAGTGCTTCTCGAGAATAAGGTCAAACAGTAGAAATGCTTTTCTTTTTCATACTCTGGGGACAAGGTAGAAAGCAGGTTTATGTTCTAGTGAATATTGTTCCTTAGATGTGGGAATCCTTCCAAGCCAGATTTAGGACTACTTGTTTGCCTCAGGATTTTGGTTTGGGAACCTCTTCTGGCCCTCACGTCACCTGGCTCCTCTCAGTCAAGTCCTTGACCTAGTCTGGTAAGGAGATGTGAAGAGGAGGCTGTTGGAGCAGACATGGATGGGGTCTTAAGAAAACAAGCAGGAGAGACAGCCCAAGGATGGCTTTCATCCTCAGGAATTAAAACATTTGCCTTGTAGCAATCATTTCAGAAAGTGTTTCCTTAATTCTTGCTGATCGAAAAGTGAACAGCTTCAGCAAAACTCACTTTATTACTCAACCATATAAGCTCTTCCAACAGTACTCATTTCTATGTGTATCCCTCCTTCTGTGGAACAAGGCAAAAACCCCCGTTCCCCAGAAGCTAGGCAGGGAGAGAACGTAC
Source organism: Mellivora capensis (assembly GCA_004024625.1). Taxonomy (NCBI): domain Eukaryota; kingdom Metazoa; phylum Chordata; class Mammalia; order Carnivora; family Mustelidae; genus Mellivora; species Mellivora capensis. The sequence continues at coordinate 4,227 of PISX010021751.1, forward strand.
TGGTGGCATTTCTGTCACCAGACCTATCCAGATACATCTTCCATAAAGATGGTTTTCCAACCTATGGAAGCTTTCTAGATTTTTAATTGGTCTGTAGCACCTGCAGTGGATTTGAGGTTAGTAGTCAGGTATTGGCTGTACTGATTCTAGAATCTGAAGAAGATGCCATTAAACTCCCTTCTCTCAGTAAACAGTTAAAACTTCATACTTCTGTGTTATATCAAAATAAGTATAACCATGCTCTATTATTGTATACCCTTAACAAGGAAGATTGTTTGAATATTTTTGTAGACCTTCCCGTCAGAATTTATCTCTACCTAGACTGAGCTGGAAGATACTAAGACAGACGCGGAAACGTGTTTTCATACAATCCCGCTCCTCCTAGTTATTCCATCCCCATGTTGGCTCCTGCCCCTTACTTTCCATTTGTGTCTATCTGTTCGGTGCCCCTGGAATGGCACCGAAGCCTCTTCTAGGTGAGCTGTAATTTTCTTCTGCTCTACAGATCCCTCTGAGGTCACTGGCTGAAGGCTGAGGGAGTCTTTGGGCAGTGTCCCCTGTGGCCATCTGTCACAGTGGAGTGAGGTAGTCGCTGATGTCAGCTGATGACCTGCACTGCTCTACCTCTTGAAGAGGTGACCTGGTCCTGTAAGGAGTGCTTGGAGAGACCTTGAACTTTCTGAAATTATTACATCATGAGTACAAAGGTGAATGTGCCTTTTCCTTATATTCTTATAGAAAATTTTCTCCGATATAACCATTTCTTCCCTGAAATCCTAGCAGAAATGTGACAAGATCCAACTTCCCCCTTTTATAGATCATTTGCTTCCACAATTTCCTTAAACTCTCCCAAAGAAGCACTCTTTGACCCTGTCCATTTTTGCCCATGCTCGTGTTGCTGCTTTTTCATTAAGTTAAGGAAATGGAGGGGGTCAGAGCTGCCTGGCTGGGGGGCTGAGGGAAGAGGGGGGTGGATAGCTACCACAAGGACATGTGCTCATCTTTACTGAGTTTTCTTGCCTTCTCCCACCCTTTCCCCCAAATCCCCTAAGATTTTAAACATCAGTCCTGCCCCTCCCCTCCTACCCATGAACAGGTGCAGCCTCCTTCCTCCTACTTTGCATGGCTTCAGCTTCAGCGGAGGACTCCTCTCCCCCAAGGGACAGTGTGGCCAGTGTGTAGGCCAGTGTGGCTGCAGAGCCCCCCAGTAGGATGAATCCAGATCAGTGACTCCTTTTATTGCCGGCTCCTAAATTTGTAACGCTCAGCCCTCATGTTAGCCAGCCATCTCTCTTCATCGTCTTTGTCATCATCCTGCTGGATCTCTCTACCCCCCTCCTTCATCTAGCATGCTACCAATACCTCTATTCTTTTAGTCGTCTTTTTGTTCAGCTCTTTTGTTCATCAGAAAAATGCCCATAACTTATTAAATCTATATTTTTCTTTTTTTTATTAATTTCATTTCTTTTTAGCGTAATAGAATTCATAGTTTTACAACACACCCAGTGCTCCATGCAATGCGTGCCCTCCATAATACCCACCACATAGCTCCCCCAACCTCCCACCCCCCGCCCCTTCAAAACCCTCAGGCTGTTTTTCAGAGTCCATAGTCTCTCATGGTTCATCTCCCCCCCAATTTCCCTCAACTCCCCTTCCTCTCCATCTCCCCATGTCCTCCGTGTTATTTGTTACGCTCCGCAAATAAGTGAAACCATATGATAATTGACTCTCTCTGCTTGACTTATTTCACTCAGCATAATCTCTTCCAGTCCCGTTCATGTTGCTACAAAAGTTGGGTATTCATCCTTTCTGATGGAGGCATAATACTCCATAGTGTATATGGACCACATCTTCTTTATCCATTCGTCTGTTGAAGGGCATCTTGGTTCTTTCCACAGTTTGGCGACCGTGGCCATTGCTGCTATAAACATTGGGGTACAGGTGGCCCTTCTTTTTACTACATCTGTATCTTTGGGGTAAATACCCAGGAGTGCAATTGCAGGGTCATAGGGAAGCCCTATTTTTAACTTCTTGAGGAATCTCCAATCTATATTTTTCAAGCACTGTGTCAAGCCATTGAGTACTTGCAGGTACTGGTCTACGGGAACTATTCCTCGACCATGAGGAATGCAGGGCGTCTCGTGTTATTCACAGTTCAGGAGGGGAGACAAATTAGCATAAAGGGCAAAAACGTGCTACCGGCACATCCACAGGATTCTTGTTGGGGGTGAGGGGTGTTGTACACAGAGAACTGCTCAGATCTGTTAAGGTCAGGAAAACATTCATTGATGCTTAATGAACTTTCTGTGGCCTTGGGTCAGTTGAAGTCTAGGAGGTGGTCAGGGGAAGGGAAGGAGCCTGAGCAGAGAATATGAGCCTATAAAGGCTGCATGAGTCAGGACAGTGGGCAGTTTATTCATCTCTGTGTGCCTGCTGCCATGTCAGATATCAACCTGACAAATGGTAGGTGCTTTGTATGTCCTAGGATAGATGACCGTGTGAACACCTATTGAATATACGGTCCTATCTGGGGATTTGCAGGGGTTTTTTGGATTGATCTGTCCTATTCCCTCTGTCTGCTTTACAGACACCCAAACCTAAAGTAAACCAACAGAGAAAGGAACAGCAAAGCTACTTGAAATCATTTTCTCCCCATTGTGGGATTGCCTACAAGCAGTTCTCACTTCATAAACTATTGACATTGATGTATTTTGTTGGTCCCTTAAAACTGGACAAAAGAAAAATCCTCCTTTGGAAGGAAATTGGATTAGTACCAGGTTAGTGTATTTTAGCTATAACCAAGTTAATAACAGACTTAAAAGTGATTGAGAGCTTGACATATAAAGCCAGGAGTTAAGGTATTTTAAAACTTTTTAGAAAAAAAATGAAATCAACTATTAGGGGTCTTCGAACTTCAGAAATAAAATGTTCCGTGTTGACTTCATAGCTTCCCTAGAGAAAACTAGTTTCACCTCAGATCCTACCGCATCCTACTTACAATGATGCATGTTGGATCAGAGGAGAAAATAGTTGCAGTTCTCCCAACAGTAAGTACAAGAAACCTTTTCTTAATGAGCACAAATGTATCAGGGGAGGGGGGTCAGCAGGAAAGAAAATGAAGCCAAAAGGCAGCCAGGGAGTATGTGGCACACATTGCTTTAACTTGCACAGAGGTATACATAATTTATTATTACGTCACCATACTGTACATCATTAGTTTTCAGTGTAGTGCTCCGTGATTCATTGTTTGCATGCAACACAGTGCCCTGTGCGATCTGTGCCCTCCCTAATACCCATCACCAGGCTAACACATCCCCTACCGCCCTCCCCTCTAAAACCCTGTTTGTTTCTCAGAGTCCATAGTCTCTCATGGTTCATCTTTCCCTCCAATTTAAAAGGTGCAAGGTTCCAAATCAGTTTGGTACCCTTGCTGAAGCGTGTCTCCGTGTGTGTATCCGATCATGTGTGTATGAGCACACACATGTGTTTTGTGGGAAGAGAGAATATTTTGGAGTTTTAGTTTTAGTTTTAGATGTGATGAGTGCCATGATAAGCACTAATGCCTTATTTTTACTATGTAATAAATACCTCTAATATTTATGTAGCTCTTTATAGTTCACAAAGGTCTTTCCCATTCATGACCTCACTCAAGTTTCCCAGCACTCCTGTAAGGGACATAGTACTTCCTCATTTCTCAGATGAATATAATGGGGATAGATGAAGTGACTTTCCTGAGGTCACATGCACCATTAAAGAGAGGACGAATGGGGCGCCTGGGGGGCCCAGTGGGTTAAACTTCTGCCTTTAGCTCAGGTCGTGATCCCACGGTCCTGGGCTCAAGCCCTGCATTGGGCTCTCTGCTCGGCGGGGAGCCTGCTTCCTCCCTGCCCGCCTCTCTGCCTGCTTGTAATCTCTCTCTGTCAAATAAATAAATAAAATCTTAAAAAAAAGAGAGAAGAGGAACACAGAAGTGAGCCTCACAGATCTGTTGATTTTGGATGCCATGCTCTTTTTCCATGTACACGCATACACCTTGTTCTGACCAGGGAGTAAGGTAAGAGGAGTAAACCTTATGTTTAAATGCTAAAGCTTCATTTCAATCAGTAGCGATGGACTCTTCCTGAAATGTCCTGTTTCTTCCTCTGCCTTTGTAAACAAAGCCTATTGAAGATCATGAATATACTTCTTTAAATATTTACTACGAGGCACTTAAATTTATCTCATGGTTCACTGATGTCTGCACTTGGGACAGAGCTTATAATAGAGTATTTTCTTCTGAATTAGATGACCCACATTTTCTTGGGTTTTGAGTTTTGTGTTAGCATTATAGGATTCCTGAATTTTTAAACAATTCCATTTGTTACATCAATAATTATGCCTGTCCATTCTGAGTATCAGCCACTGGTTTAGGCACTAGGGATATAGAAATAAGACTCGAGCCTTGCTGTTGAGTGGCCAATAATTTACTTGCAACCCATTTTGATAAAGATGAGTGCTATACAAGAAAACCATGGAACCACAGAGAAGAAAACGGCATAACCTAGTTGATGACCTTCATCTTTGTATGTCCTTGGTATGGTAGGAACAGGTCACAGTGAATGAGTTTTTGAGTCCAAATACTGCTCTGGGGGGGTGGTGTCCCAACATTGTGTCTACACAGAGACAGCAAGTGCACCACAACTAATGAATCCAAAATTTTTCTAATGGGTCATCCACTATGTCTCACGTACAGTTGTAAAATGCTCAACATGGGAACAAAAAGAAAAAATATTTAAAATGAAATGTTGGCTAATTTGTAAACAGTATATTGGAGTTGGTAGAAGAGTCGATTAAAGTGAAGATGGATCAATAAATTCTAGAATAAAAGGAAGACAAAAAATGAACAAAATGAAGTTTTAGTGATTCATGCAATAATATGAGAAGTCTAATGTCCATGTAACTGGAGCCTCAAAAAGAGAGTAGAACATGTCAAGTACTTGAAGACCTATTGGCCAAAAATTTCACCAATTAATGAGAAATGGAAATTTCTGCAGATCTAAGAATCTCCATGAATCTCAAGTAGGATAAGTGAAAAGATTATCAAATTTCTGTATTTCAGAGTTCAAATCTTTGAAACCAAAAATAAAGGAAAATCTTTGAAAGTCATCAGATTAACATAAACCTATTACATATCAGGTAATAACAATACCTTCTAATTAGAGACAATGGAGACCAGGAAACAATTAAATGACTTTTTTTAGTGTTAAGCCAGAATTCTAAATCCAGTAAAAATATCATTCAAAAACAAAAGTGAAATAGTTTCAGGTAAGTGAATATTGAACTAATTTTTGTACTACCAGTATGCTAAAACAAGTTCTTCTGGTTGACGGGAATTATGAAGTTATGAAGCGATAGAAATGGAGATGACAGGAAATGGGCAATAGTGAGTAAATATAACATATTTTGTTTTTCTTCTCTGAATGATTTTTAAGGAATATATTTAAAGAAAAATATTATGAGACTCATAATGTATCTACATGTTGTACATATAACTGTAGCTCAATGAAGGGTAAATTTAACTACACTCTTGAGATGCCTTTGACAAGAAGTGGTACAATTTTAACCCTAAGAATGATTGTGATAGGTTAAGGAGCCAGGTGGTGGGTATTATGGAGGGCACGCATTGCATGGAGCACTGGGTGTGTTGTAAAACTATGAATTCTGTTACGCTGAAAAGAAATGAAATTTAAAAATTTCAAAAAAAAAAAAAGAATGCATGTGTTAAGGGGTACCAGGGTGGCTCAGTTGGTTAAGTGTCTGCCTTCACCGTGAGTCATAGTCTTAGGGATGGAGCTCTGCACTGGGTTCCCTGTTCAGCAGGGAGTTGATTCTCTTTCTGCCCCACCTCCCCCCATGCTTTCATGTGCATGCTCTCAAATAAATAAAATATTTAATTTAAAAAATGCACGTGTTAATAGAGCTATGAAGTATAGTTAAGAAGGCAGTAGAGAAAACAGAGCATAAAATATTCAAAAGAAGGAATAAAGGGAGGGACAGAGGAACAAATAATATATGGGGCAAATTAAAAACAGCTGAACAGTAGACTTAAGCCCAACAATATTAATAATTATGTTCAACCTAAATATACTAACCATGAAAATGCAGACGTTGTCAGAATGGATAAAACCCAGCAAGACAACTCTATGCTACTAATAAGAGAGATACTTGAAATACGTAAATTGAAAGAAGGGGGTAAGGATATACAATATAAACTCTCTCTATATATACTGGAGTGGTTATACCTTCCAGAAATTCCTAAAACATTACTGGCAATAAAGAAAGTATTTTGATTTTATCAAAGTTTCATTATTTCATTTGTACTTTTTTAAAAATTTCTGTTCAGCGTAACAGAATTCATAGTTTTTGCACCACACCCAGTGCTCCATGCAATGCATGCCCTCCACAATACCCACCACCTGGATCCCCCAACCTCCCACCACCCCCCACTTCAAAACCCTCAGGTTGTTTTTCAGAGTCCGTAGTCTCTCATGGTTCATCTCCTCCTCCGATTTCCCTCAACTCCCTTCTCCTCTCCATCTCCCCATGTCCTCCGTGTTATTTGTTATGCTCCGCAAATAAGTGAAACCATATGATAATTGACTCTCTCTGCTTGACTTATTTCACTCAGCATAATCTCTTCCAGTCCCGTCCATGTCGCTACAAAAGTTGGGTATTCATCCTTTCTGATGGAGGCATAATACTCCATAGTGTATATGGACCACATCTTCCTTATCCATTCGTCCGTTGAAGGGCATCTTGGACTTTAAATTTAATATCAGATAAAGTATCAAAAATGTTACTACAAAGAGAGATTTTATTAAGATAATGGCCATCCATAAGACCTAGTGGCCTTAAATGAGCATGCTCTTAATACTGGAGCTCCAAAATAAAAACCAAGTTAAATAGAGAAGTCAATAAATCTATAGTTCTGGTTGGAGATTTTAATACTTCTCTCTTAGCAATTGAGTAGACAGAAGATAAGCACTAAAAAAGCTGTTTCAGTTTCAATCAACTGAATCTATTGATACTTTTAGAACATTACGACTAATGGCAGAATATCATTTCAAGTGCACATGGAACCAACAGCACATGACATGTAAAACAAGATTCAATACATTTATAAGGATTAATATCATACAAACTATGTTTTCTCCATAATGAACTCCATAATGGAGTTCAATTATAAGTAAAAAATCTGGAAAAAATATTTACATATTTGGAAATTAAAAGACTGGTAATAGATGGGTTAGTTCATGGAGCACTGGGTGTGGTGCATAAACAATGAATCTTGGAACACTGAAAAAATAAAATTAAAAAAAGAATAATAGAAATTGGAAAATATTTTGAGCTGCATAAGATATTGAAATGTAGGATATTAAAACAAGTGAGATCCAGCAGTGCTTAGAAAGTATGACACACTATACTTAGTATAGAGAAGTAGGGTATCAGTCGTGGTCCATTCAAGAGACAGAAATCAGAGTACTTGGAACATGCAAATTTAATATAACAAATTTTAATGAGATTGCCTGTTGGTTCAGGCAACATGGGGCCACAAATAGCTAGACAGTGACCTCATCTTTTTATTCCCTAGTGGAAATTTTTTCCCCAAGGAGATGGAGAACAGTGGAGCCTAAGGATGCTGGCACATGAAGAAATATTCTGCAAGTGAGTTCTTAGATATAATAAGTGAAAGGAGCAGCTTCTTTTACTCCTTTTAACTTCTAGACCCATGAATTCTGGTTGTAGAATTGTCTGATTCAAAAATTTACATTGCTTTCTTCAGAGCGGAACTCTGTCATTTCAAGATATTTCTCAACTGGTGATGTAACCTTGTCATTAGTAGGCTATTCATCTTCCCAATACATCAGCTATTTCTGGATGATGGAGTATGTGGTAAGACTAGTTTCATGAACATGAGTCTAGTGCTGTACTTCCTTAACTGCAAAATGAGTTTCTTGATCAGCTGTAATGCTGGGGAATGCTGTGATGATGGCTAAGGCATTTTGAGTGTCCACAGATGGTATGCTGGGAGATGCTGGCAGAAGCATTATGGGCAGGGAGAGCAAATCCATTTCCAGAATATGTGCCTATCCCGGCAAAGACAAATTTCTGCCCCTTCCATGATGAAAGAGGTCCAGCATAATTAACCTACCACTGGGCTGGTGTTTGTGCTTGCTTGCTTGCTTGCTTTTTTTTTTTTTTTTTTAACAAGGAATGGAGCCACATTTAGGGCTGTGGATTGGTCTGTGTTTGTGGCAGTGTAGGTGTTCAACAATAGTGTTGGGTCAGTCTTGGTAAGGGAGCGCATCCATATTGTTGAGGTTACCCCTGCCAATATGGCCACTTTGTTCCTGGGCCTTTGAACAAATGCTTAGGTAGCTGGGGAAAGAGGCCAACTGACATCCTTAGAGCATGCCATTTTGTCCACATGACCACTGTGAGCCCCCATTTTGATTGGTGAGCCATGGTGAGATTTTGGGTCCCAAGATATTGGCATCACTTCAGGGTCCACATCAAGTAGTCCTTAAAAGGTCCAGGTATTTTCTGTCTCTCAATGAGGTCACTCTAATATACCGGCACAAGTCCCCTTTGGAGGAGAAGGTTTGGTGGAAGACTTAGAGTGTGTATTTACATTAATGGTGCAGGATACTTCCACAAAGAGACTTGGCCTCCTTTTCAGTCAGGAGGCTCTGGGTCTTGGATTGATATAGGTTTGGAACCTGGTGGAGAGACTGGACTGCTTGACTCTACTGTGGTGACTGAAGTCAGGTGACAGATGTAGTGTTAGTTTGAGTCTGACCCACAGTGGGCCATTTGGTTCCACGTCTCATCCGGTGGTTATTTCCTCAATTCTTGAATGTGAGGCTAGATACACTTGGCAATTGGCAGAGTCCCAACAGTGGCTCCCTGATTACCCTTTTAGTAGCAAGTATTCTTTCTACCGAGATAATAAATGAGAAGCACTATTGTATTACTATGGAAATTGTAGAGATTCATGGCACTGTAAAAAGACATGAAGGAAACAGGGATGGTAACACTCAGTGTATCTCCATTTAGTTTTTCTTGTTTGGCCTGTGAAGAAGTCCTTTGTATGTTAGAGAATGACTATGGGGTATTGTCAACCTAATCACCTTGTGATATCAGTTGCAGTTCTTGTCCTCAGGTGTCCCATCTTTGCTGGAATGAATTGACATGTTATTTGATATGTAACTATTGACCTGGATAAAGAATTTTTCTACTTGCCAAGTTTCAAGGTAACCGGAAGCAGTTGCTTTTATTTGGGAGGACCAATGATATATTTGCATTGTCTTGCTATAAAGCTAGGACCATCCTTCTCCCCGTCAATATATAGACCACAGAAATCTTGCTTGTCACAACATTTCATAAAACCTCACACTTATCAACTATATTGATGAGATTGTACAAATTGGATCTGTTGAACAGAAAGTAGCAATTACTACAGGTGTTTAGCAAGACGTAAATGGGAAGGTAAATCCTAATTCTCCATCAGTCAGGGTCTAATTTAAAGACCTGTCACAGTTATTAGAATAGGGAGTTTAATATAAAGAATTATTAACTTCAAGGAACTGGAGCAATGAAATATTGTTAGCAATTAGTAAAGGTGATCCTGAAGAACATTGGAATGGCAGATAAAAGGAACTGCCACTATCACCAGGCCTAAGATAGGGTAGGGTGGGAAGACAAATATTCTCAGGAATTTTAGTGTTCCTGAACCATGGAAATGTACACATTATAAGAATAAAGGGTTTGCTTTTATTTCCCCTAGAATCATTTTACTTTTACATACAACGAAGATTAGCTCTGCAGCCCTGTGTTTCTCTAATGGTGGAGCTAATTGCTTCTATACAATAATGCTGCACTTATCTTCCCCAGAGCCAATGGTGGTTTGTTATTTATTTATTTATTTATTTAGGCTAGACACCTGAGTTAGAGTATTATCTCCCTGCTTGTTTACATTTCAAAAGGGGTGGAGTTTGGAGCCCTGAAGAAATTTTCTAAGTTGTAAAAGCCATAGACACTGGGTTTATCTTCCTCCTGGAGAGATTTATTTACATAACAAAGGATTAAAGATCCTTCACATCCTGTCTCCAAGGAGACACTCAGAGGAAGAATAGTCTCTTTCCCTGTTACTAATGGAGGACATTCCTATTTCTTCACCTCTTGAATCCAGAGTAAGTGTGTCACTTGTAAGGATATATTTTCCCGTCTGGCTCTTATCACATCATTCTGCAGGATTGCAAATGTGGGTAGACTAATGTTCCAATGTCATCCTGACTGTTGATTGTGCAGGGAGCATAATAAGAAATCTGCTCTGATTCAGAAACCTCATGTGTGCATTCAGGAAAATTTAATAAAGATGAATATTAAAAACCCAGCAAACACCCAAGGAAGAGGCAGACTTTTCTGTATGAAGGTTAAGATCTGGACCTTATTAGCGAGGGTATGATACTGACTTACTGTGACTCACTTTGGAATTGGCCAGAAATTTGCCCTCTAGCACGCTGGGAAAAGCTGTTCCAAGGATGGTGTCTTTTTGGACACTATGCAAAGAGGGTTGCTGAGGGAAACTGCTTATTTCTGGGTGTTCATGATTTGGCATGAACCACAGGAGCTGGATGCTAGAGAAGCCGCCCATGTTGTAAGACCTTGGTGCTGGTGAAGCCAGTGCATGTTACAGAAACCTGCCAAGTAGAGCACTTGGGGCCCAGGATGGAAAGTCCCTTCCTCCTGAAATACGTCTGCAGAGCCCTGTCCCAGACAGAGCTTAATGTGCCCAGGGTCAGGGGCCCAGTTCGGTTTCTTCAAAGCAAGCAAAGGAAGGAAATTTGAAATTGAAGGGCAGTAAATTGATAAATGGCACACAAATTTGTACAATTATATATCGCTGCTTCCAGTCAGGCAGGAGGGAATAACCACTACTTGTTTAGTCCTTGCAGCATACAAAATTATGAAGTAGAAATATACATAAATCTACTTTCCGATTTTGGACAATGGGCAGTGAAAGAATGATTCTTTTTTTTTTTTTTTAAGATTTTATTTATTTATCTGACAGAGATCACAAGTAGGCAGAAAGGCAGGGGGGGCAGGCTCCCCACTGAGCAGAGAGCCCATTGTGGGGCTTGATCCCAGGGCCCTGAGACCATGACCTGAGCCGAAGGCAGAGGCTTAACCCATTGAGCCACCCAGGTGCCCAGAAAGAATGATTCTTGAGGGAAGACCAACACAAATGATAGGCTCTATGATTCCTCTGACCTTTTGCCTAAAGGTACTTGGCAAAAGAGAGGGAAGTGAAGTCTAAGCAGAAGACAGGGTCTTACTGAGCTGAGGAGATTAAAAATAGAAATTAAATCTGACAGTGTGGTTGGAAATTGTGGGCCGTGTGTGTTGGGGTGGGGGGAGCCACACAAAATAGAAGCCCTGGAAAGGTGCATAAGCATCTCTTGGTCTTGAGCTGAATACCAAGCTACACATATGTGGGACCGGGCTCTCTAAGGCTGGTACAAAACAACTATAGGGGAATGGGACCTGAAAGGATTGTGGAGTCTGCATGAGGCTGTGAGACATTGGTGTCTGACCAAGTAGAGAAGCTTAGCATCCTGATTCCTCTGTTGAGACTGCAGTAGGACCGTATCGTAGGAGTAGGGCTACTCTAACCTTAAGCTGAAGGCTAAGGAGACCAGAGCTTAATAGGCTCCACAAATAACCTACTTACTTAACAGAAAAGAGTTCAATGCTCTTTAAAGGTAAACCAGAAAAACTGTAGCATTTTACACCTAAAATTCAAAATCTTTAGCATTCAGTAAAATGCTACTAGAAGATGTGTGAAGTGGGGGGAAAAGGCCACAGGAAAAAAAATCAGAAGAAATGAAAAAAGAATGGAATGAGCAGACAAGGAGGTTAAAGCAATCACAAATACTGCAGGTACATCCAAGGATTAAAAGAAAACACAGATGTAATGAGAAGAATGGAAGATCAAAAAGAAGTCAGTGTACGATGTACCTTCTAGATGTATAAGGAAATACATGATATGCAATGAATTTCCCTGGATAAAGTTAATAGATGGGGAACTGTAGAAGAGAAGATCACTGAATGTAAAGAAAGAACAATAGAAATCAGCTAAAAGAGAGCTATAAATAAGAGATTGAAAACCACTTCAGTAAGCTGTTGGGGAAAAAAAATCTAGCACCCCCATGTAAAGACAGAATCCCAGAAGGAAAGAATAGACCATGAAGAGGACAGTGAAATTATCTGGATATATAACAGCAATACCATATTAAAATTGGATAAAAAAATTACAAACCTATATAACAAGGAGTTACATAGTAGAGAATACACCTACACCCCATCGAGACCAGAGCACATCCAAATCATATTGCTGAGACTGGTGATAAAGGAAACGTGAAAAGTTGCAATTGCTGGTTCATAGGGTAGTTATATTTGTACTACTAGGTATTTACCCAAAGGATGCAAAAATACAGATTCAAAGGGACACACACATACTGCTTTATAACAGCATTATCAACACTAGCCAAACTAGAGAGAGAGCCCAAATGTCCATTGACTAATGAATGGATAAAGATGATGATGATGTGTGTGTATATAATGGAATTAGTCAGCCTTAAAAAAGAATGAAATCTTGCCATTTGCAACAATGTGGATGAAGCTGGAGTGTTTTCTAAACCAAATAAGTCAGAGAAAGACAAATACCATATGATTTCACTCATGTGGAATTTAAGAAACAAAACAGATGAACATATGGGAAGGAGAAAAGGGAAACTGAGAGACTTGTAATGAGAATGAACTGAGGGTTGATGGAAGGAGGTTGGGGGGAAGGGTACTTAGGGCAGGCACTTGTTGCAGTGAGCATTGGGTGTTACAAGTTAGTAATGAGTTACAAAATTCTACTCCTGAAACCAATATCACATTATGCTAACTAACTAGAAATTTAATAAAAATTTGAAAGAGGATAAAAAAGTCAGAGGGAAGAGTAGTTATGTACATGGGAATACAGAAAAAAAATTCTGATTTCTGGTCAAAAACAATGCAAGTCAGAAGACGATGGAACAGTATCCTTAAAGTACTAAATGACAGTCTGTAAGCTTAATTTTATATTCAGAGAAAATAGGACTAAGAAATGAGGCTACATAATTTTTCAGAGAAACCAAAGTTAAGAATGTATTACCAATAGACCTGCACCACAAGAAACATTGAATTCTTTAGACAGAAGGAAAATCATCCTGAATGGAAATGTAGATATATATAAAAGAAAGTAGTAGTAAATTTGTGTGAATAGGATACACAAGTTATTTTAAATTTCCTTTAAATATGTATGGTGGGGTTTAAGACCGGCAGAGCTATAGAAAATAGCACAGAGGATAGGAGAGGGAAGGACACTTGATCTTATGTTCTGTGTGATGTGGTATAATGTTTTTTGAAGGCCTACTGACTGCTTAAGGGTGCATAGTATAAACTCTAAGTAACCACTAAAAGGTGAAACCAAGTATTATAGTTAAGCCAATATTGCAGATAAAAAGGACTCATCAAATACATGCTTGATTCAAATAATTCAGAATAAGGGGGAAAATGGAAGAAAGAGGAGATGGGCTACTATCTTGTTTGTTCTATTTGACCCAACTGTATTGATAATTACATTAAACCTAATTGTTGTGAACACTCCAGTTAAGATGGAGCATTTGTAAGGAAAAAGACTTAATGGTGTGCTTTCTATATGAAATTTCAGATATAAAGAAAAATATTGAAATGATGAGAAATCATGTACCATGGAAACACCATAGTAGTACAGTGATCATAGTTGTGAGATTCATTATCAGATATAAGAGAGATATTTCACAATAAGGCAGCCATCAGGAAGATATAACAGTCTTACACATGCACACACGTAATAGCAGAGCTTCAAAACCCATGATAGAAAAATGGACAGAACTGAAAGTACAATAGAGACACAATTATTCTTGGAGATTTCAACAATTCTCTCAGTAATCATTAACAAGTAGGCACAAAATCAGTAAAAATATGGGACACTTGAATGAACCAATTTGACCCAATTGCTACTTATAGAACACTTCTTCTAAGAACAGCAGAATACACATTCAAGTATTCATGAAACATTCACCAAGACCACTTTCTGGGCTTTAAAACAAGGCTTAAATTTAACAGAATTAAAATCCTAGTTTCTTCTGTGATCGTAATAGAAGTATATTAGAAATAAGTTCCAGAAATGCATGTGAAAATACATATGAAGTGTATATCACAAAATCCCCAAAGTAAACAACCTGCTTTTGACTATTTCAGAGGTCAGAGAAGAAACCACCGGGATAATTGGGACATATTTTGAACTGAATGAAAATGAAAACACAAGATATAAACACTCGTGTGATGGAGCTAAAGCAGTTCTTGGGATTTTATATCTTTGAATGCTTATATTGGTAAAGTCCAAATTCAATGATCTAAGCCTCCACTTTAAGAAGCTAGAAAGGAAATTAGAGCCAAATTGAATAAAAGCAAATATGGTAAAAGATGGAATTGATGGAATAGGAAACCAAATCAAGGAGACCAAAGCTTTAAAAAAAAATAGTTGGCAAACTTGTAGTCTGACTAACCAGGAAAGGATCATACAGGAATGTCACTACAGACTGCATAAATAAGATTAAGGAGGTTTTTGATCACTGCTTCAAGGTCATTACGAGATTTATTCAGGTTGTCAGTTTCTTCCTGTTTCAGTCTTGGAAGTCTATAGGTTTCTAGGAATGCATCTATTTCTTCTAGGTTGCTTAACTTATTGGCATATAACTGTTGATAATAATTTCTGATGATTGTTTCTATCTCCCTGGTGTTGGTCATGCTCTCCCCCTTTCATTCATAATTTTATTAATTTGTGTTCTCTCTCTTTTCTTTTGGATTAGTTTGGCCAGTCATTTATCGATCTTATTAATTCTTTCAAAGAACCAGCTTCTGGTTTTGTTGATGTGTTCTACTGTATCTCTAGTTTCTAACTCACTGATATCTGCTTTAATCTTAATTATTTCCCTTCTTGTGTGTGGGGTTGGCTTAATTGGTTGTTGATTTTCCCATTCTTTGAGGTGTAAAGAGAGTTGGTATATTTGGGATTTTTCAATTTTTTAAAAAAATTTATTTATTTTTATTTGACAGGCAGAGATCACAAGTAGGCCAAGAGGCAGGCAGAGAGAGAGAGGAGGAAGCAGGCTCCCTGCTGAGCAGAGTCTGATGCAGGGCTCGATCCCAGGACCCTGGGATCTTGACCTGAGCTGAAGGCAGAGGCTTTAACCCACTGAGCCACCCAGGCGCCCCCGGATTTTTCAATTTTTTTGAGTGAGGCTTGGATGGCTATGTATTTCCTCCTTAGGACCACCTTTGCCATATGTATCCCATAGGCTATGGACCAATGTGTCTTTGTTCTCATTGGTTTCCATGAAGTGTTTAAGTTCTTTGATTTCTTGGTTGATCCAAACATTCTTGAGCAGGCTGGTCTTTAGCTTCCAAGTGTTTGTACTCCTTCCAGACTTTTTCTTGTGGTTGAGTTCCAGTTTCAAAGCATTGCAGTCTGAGAATATGCAGGGAATAATCTCAATCTTTTGGTATCCATTGAGCCCTGATTTGTGACCCAGTATGTGGTCTATTCTGGAGAAAGTTCCATGTGCACTTGAGAAGAATGAGTATTCTGTTGTTTTAGGGTGGAATGTTCTATATATATTTATGAGGTCCATCTGGGCCAATGTGTCATTTAAAGCTCTTGTTTCTTTATTGATTTTCTGCTTAGATGATCTGTCTGTTACTGAGAGTGGTGTGTTAAGATCCTCTACAATTAATTCAAAGTGCTGGGACAAACAATCCTAAAATTTGTATGGAACCAGAAAAGACCCCAAATTGTTAAGGACATGTTGCAAAAGAAAAACAAAGCTGGGGACCTTATGTTGCATGGTGCTTTATTACAAAGCTTTACTGCAAAGCTGTGATCACCAAAACAGCATGGTACTGGCACAAAAACAGACACATAGACCAGTGAGGCAGAGTAGAGAGGCCAGATATGGACCCTCAACTCTTTTGTCAAAATAATCTTTGACAAAGCAGGAAAAAATATCCAGTGGGGAAAAAATACAGTCTCTTCAATAAATTGTGCTGGGAAAATTGGACAGATATGCATAGAAGAATGAAACTTGACCATTCTCTTACACCATACACAAAGATAAACTCAAAATGGATAAAAACCTCAACGTGAGGCAGGAATCTATCAAAATCCTAGAGGAGAACGTAGGCAGCAGTAACTTCTTTGACATCAGCCACAGCAACTTCTTTCAAGACATGTCTACAAAGGCAAAGGAAACAAAAGCAAAAATGAACTTTTGGGACTCTGTCAAGATAAAAAGCTTCTGTACAGTAAAGGAAACAGCCAACAAAACAAAAGGCAACCCACTGAATGGGAGAAGATATTCACAAATGACACTACAGACAAAGGGCTGATATCCAAGATCTATAAAGAACTCCTCAAACTCAACACCCCAAAAAAGATAATCACGTCAGAAAATGGGCAGAAGACATGAACAGACATTTCTCCAAAGAAGACATACAATTGGCTATCAGACACATGAAAAAATGTTCATCATCATTAGCCATCAGGGAAATTCAAATCAAAACCACACTGAGATACCACCTTACATCATTTAGTAAGGCCAAAATTAACAAGACCATAAACAACAAGTGTTGGAGAGAATGTGGAGAAAGGGGAACCCTCTTACGCTGTTGGTGGGAATGCAAGTTGTTGCAGCCACTTTGGAAAACAGTGTGGAGATTCCTTAAGCAATTAAAAATAGAGCTATCCTATGACCCTGCAATTTCACTACTGGGTATTTACCCAAAAGATACAGATGTAAGGAAAAGAAGGGCCATCTGTATCCCAATGTTCATAGCAGCAATGGCCACAGTCACCAAACTGTGGAAAGAGCCAAGATGCCCTTCAACAGACAAATGGATAAAGAAGATATGGTTAATTTATACAATGGAATATTACGCCTCCATCAGAAAGGATGAACACCCAACTTTTGTATCAACATGGACAGGACTGGAAGAGATTATGCCAAATTAAACAAGTCAAGCAGAGAAAGTCAGTTATCATATGGTTTCACTTACTGGTGGAGCATAAGAAATAACACAGAGGACATTAGGAGAAGGAAAGAAAAAGTGAATTGGGGGAAATCAGAGGGGGAGACGAAGCATGAGAGACTGTGGAAGCTGAGGAACAAACAGAGTTTTGGAAGGGATGGGGGTGGGGGGATGGGTAAGCCTGGTGGTGGGAGGGCACATATTGCATGGAGCACTGGGTATGGTGCTTAAACAATGAATCTTGGAACACTGAAAAAAAATATGGTTAAGGAAGAAGTGTTATGAGAAAGTGTCAACCAATTTAACCACTTACATGAAGCTGATAAAAACCTTTGGAAGTCAGATGATCAAATCTGGCCAAAGAAAAAGTGTAAAATCTGAATAGCCCTATGTCTATTAAAAATTTTCCCCACTAAGAATACTGCAGGGCTCTCAGTGGCATCATAGGTAAATCCTATCAGTTAATGAATTACTTGTATAAATTCTTTGCAAACTTCTAGGTGAGAGGGGAAATGAGTATTTTCCACTTTGTGGCTAGCTTTATTCAAATCCCCAAATCAGGCAGTCTTTCTACATGACGCACACAAGAAAACAAAAGAAAAATATCCCTCCTAAACCTACATGCAAAACTCATTAAGAAAATGCTAGGAACTAAAATACACAAAATGGGAGTCTCTAGATGGCTCAGTCAATTAAGCATCTGACCCTTGATTTCAGCTTAGCTCTTGATCTCAGAGTTGTGAGTTCAAGCCCCGTGTTGGGTTCCATGCTGCATAAGGAGCCTACTGAAGAGAATATATATATGTGTGTGTGTGTGTGTGTGTGTGTGTGTGTGTGTATGTATGTATGTGTATGTATATACATAAAGGGCATAAAAATGATGCTATCATCATCCTAACCGAGGTCTGTTTGAGACCTAAGAGGTTCTGGAGGATGTAGGGTGAGGAAACTTAAAAAGAATATTATACAGAATGTATCCTATACAATGAGCAAGTAAGTCTTTTTCAAGTAATAGAAGGTTTAACCTTTGAAAAAGTGAAATTCACCATACATGCCATATATTTAATAAAGGAGAAATTCTATGATTAACTCGGTTAAGAAAAAGGAAAAAGTTTAGCCCTGACTTGTGAAAAAAAACTGGCAACCTAGCAGAGAAGGGAGTTGTTTGACTGACAGGCACAACTGTAATTAACAGTGAATCACTGAAAGTTTTGTCTCTCGGAATGAGGGTGAGGTGAAGGTACCTTCCTTTGTTAATTATAGTCAACATTGTCTGCCGTTTCTAACCAGTGCAACAAGGAAAAGAAATTAAGGGCATTAAGATGGTAAAGGAATAAACCCAACTTGCTTTTATTCAGATATAATCTGCTTGTATATGGAGAAAAGTCTGAGAAATCAATAGAAAATATTCTAGAATTAAAAGTAAATTTAGCAAGTTTTCAGAATGAAAGATCAGTATGTAGAAACTTATTGTATTCAAATATTAGTAAACATTAGAAATGGAAACAATGTATATTTTTTATCAAAATATAATTTCTACAAGTAGGTGAAAACATCTGCACAGAAAACTATAAAATATTGCTGAAAGGAATTAAAGGCATGAGTACACGAGGATACGTACGATACACATGGATTGGAGAGTAATTGTTGTTAGTTCTCCCTAAGTTAGTGCATAAATTTAAATAATCTCAACCAAAATTCCAGAAGGCTTTTAAAAATAGAAATTGACAAGTCAATTTAAAATTTATATGTAAATGCAAAAGACTTAGAACTAGCAAAACCATATTTAAAGAGGAGACTATCAAGGTTTACCATAAATCTACATTAATCTAGATACCATAGCTACAGGGTAACAGCATACATGTCATTGTAACAGAAGAGGGAATACAGAAATAGATCCCATGCACATATAGGAAATTATCAACACTAAGGCTAATGTTTTTTAATACAAAAATACTTCTAATTTAAAAAAATATTATGTTCATTTAGCCAACATTAGGTTTTGATGTAGTGTTCAACAATTCATTAGTTGTGTATAAGCACTCAGTGCTTTCAAACATTTTTAATTATTTGTCTTTATTGGGTTGTAAAACTTCTTTATATATTCTGGCTACTAGATCTTTCTATAATTTGGAAATACTTTTTCCATCCTGTGGCTTGTATTTTTTATTAAGACTATTTTTAGAAAAAGCTTTAGGTTTGCAGCAAGATTGAGGGGAAGGTACCAAAATTCCCCATATATCCCCTCCCTCCACACACAGCCTTTCCCCCATTACCAACATCCCCCAATGAAATGTACACTTGTTACACTTGATGAACCAGCATTGACCATCCGGGCTTGGTGCTTTCTGTTTCGAAGTTTATCAATAATTGATTAGATTTCTTTTATACATAAAGGCCTATTCAGATTGTCTACTTCATTTTGTGTGAATTTTAGCAGGTTTGCATTTCAAGAAATTGGTCCATTTCATTGATGTTATCATATTTGTGGGCACTGAGTTTTTCGTAGTATTCCTTTATTGTCCTTTTAGTTCATGGCCTCTGATATTGTAATGTGTCCTCTTTTTCTTGGTTAACCTGGCTCTAGAGGTTGATTTTATTGATTTTTTCCCCAGGTTTTCGTTTCATTGATCATCTTTGTTGTTCTACTGTTTTTCTTGTCATTGGTTTCTGCTCTGATTATTTTTTCCCTTCTGCTTACTTTGGATTTCTTGGCTCTTTTTCTAGTTCCCCTAGGTGGGAACTTGCATTACTGATCTTAGATCTTTTTTCTTTTCTAATATAGGTATTCAAAGCTATAATTTCCCTGTAAGCACTGTTTTTCCTGAATCCCACAAATTCTGATTAAGTCATGTTTTCATTTTCTCAGTTAAATTTTTTTTTCTCAATTTCTTCTTTGATCCATATGTTATTTGGAAGCATTTTGTTCAATCTCCATGTGTTTTGGGATTTTCCAGTTATCTTTGTTATTGATACCTAATTCCATTGTAATTTGAGAACAGATACAGTGTGGATTTTATCCTTTTCTGGGCTGTAAAACAAATTTAATATGGTCTGTCTTGTTGCATGCTCCATGGGAGCTTGAGAAGGATGTGGAGTCCACAATTTGTTGGATGGTATATCCAGTTGTACTAGATCCATTTGATGAAAAGACTACTCTTCCCATCAAGTTGTCTTAGCACCCTTGTGAATTGGTTGCCCAAAAGGTGTATGAGTTTATTTTTGGACCATCAATTCTATTCCACTGATCTATGTGTGTCTTTATTCAAGCAGCACACAGCCTTAGTTACTCTGGTTTTATAGTAAGTTTTTGAAATTGGGAATGTGAGTGTTCTAACTTTGCTCTTTTTCAAGATTATTTTTGTTATTTTTTATAAAAAAGATAACTGTGTAATGCTAGAACCAGTGTGTTATGGGGTTTATAATATATGTGGAAATAAAATGAATTCTGAAAAGCACAAGGAAGAGGAAGGAGCACATGAAATTATACTAATTTTCCTGCAGTATATGTAAAAATGATATGAATTCAGATTAGACACTGGCAACTTAAATGTCCATATTGTGAACTCTAGGGCAGAACTGAAGAAGGAGGAATAAGAGGATATAAAAGGCTAACAGATAAGATACAATGGAATTATAAAAATGCATGAATATTGCAAAGGGAAGTAAGAAAGAAGGAACAAAGGAATGACATAGATAAAAAGTAGCCACATGGGAGACTTGAACTCTATAAATAATGTAATATAAATGGAAAAACATCTCAATTAAAAGATAGGTTGTCTACATGGATAAAAAAGCAGGACCTGTTACATTTTTCTATGTAATGAATATTAAATATAAATACCAGCTTATGTTAAAAGTAAGCAAATGGAAAATACATGCCATATGAACACAGGGCTTTGGAGGATATATGCTATCCAGGAAAGGAGACTTCAGGGTAAGCAATATTACCATGAATAAATAGGGACTGCTCAAAATGTGATAAAGGGTCACAGAAGGGTCAACTTTTCAAGAGGACAAGTTGTAAATGTCTGTACACCTACTACCATGGTTCAAAACAAGCAGCAGTTTGAACCCTTCTTTCTCAATAACTGATGTAACAGACATAATGTCAGAACAAATATAGAAGAAAAAGATCTAGAAGAACATAGATGAAGAAGAAAAATATATTGAAGAATAAAGTCCTGTGGTTTCATCTAATTTGGCTAATTGCTGTCTATTGAGTATATTTCTTCTACAACCAGAATATACCTTCTTTTCAGGCATTCATAGGATGTTCACTAAGACAACCCATTTTCTGGGATTTAGAATAAGTCTGACTACATTGTAAAACAATTAAAATGATGCAGAATATCCTCTAAGACCATAGTGGAATTAAATTAGAAATTAATAACTAATATATGTGAAAAATACTAGAATATTTGGAAATTAAATGTAAGACTCCTAAATAATCCATTGGTTGATGGAGAAATCACAGGGAAGATTGGAACATATTTTGAGCTGAATGAAAATGAGAACAAAGTACATAACATTTGTGTATGATGCAGCTAAAGCTGTCCTTAGGGAGAAATCATAGCATTAAATTTTCATGTAAGTTTAGAAGAATAGGCTAAAGTCAGTGACCTATCCATCTTAAAAAGCTGAAGGCTAGTTAAACCCAATGTAAGTAAATCCAACCAAGTTGTTCTATGTATCAGTAGCTCATTCTTCAGTATTTCTGACTAGTATTCCATGATCTGGATGCATTTTTTGGTGTTTATTTTCAGTTTGTTTTTCCCACCTTTGAATTTTGAGTTTTCCCATTTCCCAGGACTGCACTGCCATTACCTACCAAGTCTTTGCCAGAATTAGATTATCGTAGCAGTGGTTGGTGGAACTCTGAGAAAAAGGAAGAAGTAACAGTGTCTGAGAACCATTGTGAATGTAATCCTTGATTATAATCATGGTTATTTAATTTTTGAATGTCAAAGTTTTTATTAGAAAAGAAGCACCATGTGGCTGCCCTTGGGAAATATTCTCCTCAGAAATTTGAACATCTGCCATATGCATATTTGTGGTAGGTGCCAATAAGGCTTTTTTGGTTTAGTAATAGCAAAACTTTAAACTTGAACAGAAATTTATTAAAAGCTTAAGATGATAGGGAATACTACTTGCAGAACTAGCAACTTAGTGCATTTTTCTCTGACATGCTGCTGACTCCACAGTCTCATTTACGAACTCTCAGCAGTTTCCCTGTGTCCTCCTCAGACTATGAAGCAGAAATTCTTTGTAAGTGCTGTTCTTATCTCTGGGTTTGGGGCAGCAGTAGGGAATTGTTTTTTCCAAAGATTAGGCCATAGAGGGAGGGTTAAAGTATGGGTTTTGGGGTTCCAAGTGGAAGGACCCCTTAAATCTTCCCTAAGAAATTGCTCGATACAGTTTGAGCATGAGGGTGCTGAATGAGGTTGGGGGTTTGAGTACCGGGAAGACCCTCCCCCTGCCCGCCCATGGACAATGCAGTGGGGGCTGCTATGC
Source organism: Mellivora capensis (assembly GCA_004024625.1). Classification (NCBI taxonomy): domain Eukaryota; kingdom Metazoa; phylum Chordata; class Mammalia; order Carnivora; family Mustelidae; genus Mellivora; species Mellivora capensis. The sequence continues at coordinate 26,940 of PISX010021751.1, forward strand.
AAACAAGAAATGAATCAAATGATGACATCCCTCTTACTGAGGACAAGGGTGTCCCAGTCTCTCCCTGAGACCAGTGATCTGGGAACAAGAGACATAAGCCAGTTCTACTCTGAACATCCAGGATACCCCAAATCCTCAGTATTAGAAAAAGGTTCTGAGTCAGATGTTTTAGCTCCGAGGAGGAGAGGGACAGGTTCCTGGAGGTCTGTAAAGACTAATGAAAAGGGACTGAGTGTAATGGAGGGCATGACAGGAGCTTGAAGAGGGAGTTTGTGAACACAGGGTGTCAGGGGAACTGTAAGCTTCTGGAGGTCATAGGTTAGGTTTATATTTATTTGTTTGTTTCTTTGTATCCACCTCTACATGGCAATGCTGACCTCAGCTGAATGTTGATCTTTTATTGATGACAAAGCAGCAATGTTGAGGGATGTTTCCAAGACCCCAAGAGTGGGCCTGTCTCCATGCCAGTGTGAGTGTGTACCTAAGGGAGTGATCTGTGAAGGTGGGAGGTCCAACCCCACAGAGACAGGAGTAGAGACAGCAGTGCCTTGGAGTGTCCAGGTGCTGGAGAATTCCTCAGAGGCCATGTTGAGCGCAGATCCCAGGAACAGCACGCGCTCTGGGCTCAGCAGTGATTCAGAAAGCCCTGGGAAGGAAGGAAGATGGAGGGCATTGTTCTGGAGAATGACTGTTCTGAGCAGGGTAGGGTTAATGCCCATGCCCTGGGAGTCTGGTCTGGAGACTGGAGTTCAGGGAGAGCTTCCCATGGCTAAAGAGAACCTGGCAGTGACCATGGGAAGAGGTGTCCTTTGAGCATGAAACAAGGACCTCCAAGATTGTGCTCCTGGGACACTGAGGAGTGAGCTGTAACCATTCTTCCTCGGTCTGGCAATTCCTGGACTTCAGTGCCTTTGAATGATTCTGTGTCCTTTCGTTCCTGGAATCTGGGCCGCAGAGGTTGGGATGCATGCAGTAATTGGTGCTTTTAATAATTAACTACCATTGATCTCTCAGCCAAGGGCCATTCCTTTCTTTCCTTTCAGAGATTCAGACTCTTGGCACTTGTGTGCAAAAGTGAAAAATCATTCACAGACGGATACTCTGAAGCCCCCTCCCTCCCATTCCGTGTATGTAAATGAACCCTGGAAGGTCTGAGCTCCTACCCACTGGTGAGGAGCTCGCACTTGGTGAGGTGGTTGTGCTGTGTGTGTGCAGGCACTGCTGTTGGCCATAGGTTTTGCTCAGACAGGGAGGAGAGTTAGTGGGGTGGGAGGGAGGGACAGGCACTAAAAGTTCCATCTGTTTTTTTCCTACCTGATATTTTATTGTGTAAATATTTTTCTGCTTTTTCATGGATAACCATAAGGAAGGGCTTTTATTCTCCAGAGAACTCTCTGCTGAGTGAGCTTGGTTGCATAGCTGGAGCAGCTTCTGTAGAATGTTGTTCTTTGTCACAGAGCCTTCAGCACCTTCTCCCTCCTTTCCTCTACTACTTGGAACAAGGGCTCTGATTTAGTTCTTGCGAGGCCTGTGACTGGAGAATACAGTTTGTAGAACGGGGCTACAATAGTGCCTCTGATATCATCTGAGACTTAACCACTCATTCCTCCTCAGTGCCGGTGCTGAGGGTCCTCCCGAGACATCAGTTGGCTCTGGGTCGATGGGGAGGCCTCGGTGAGGAAGGGTCTGTGGTAGAGATCCTTAAGGAGGGCTCCTCCCAGGACTGCCCTGGGACAGGAGCAGGATTCCTGTGAGCAACGGGTTCCATGAGGAGTGTTCCTTGTGGAAGTAATTGAATTTGTCTGAGATTTTGGGTCTTGTGCATGTGAGAGGTGCCTTTCCAGTCCAGATATTCTAGGGTAGTCGAAAAGAGTTTATCTTTGAACTCAGGTCAAGTATTTTGTGTCACCAACTGAGAAACAAATATGACTGGCATCTGAAGGTCGTTGTTTCCAGAATCTCTTCCTTCTATTTCTAATACTACTTTTGCATTGTTTAAGTTGCCCATTAAGCTGTTAATTTCTTAAATGCTTTGTCGACATTGTGAGATGCTTCTTTTGTCTAAACAGAGGGCTTTTGTGTGTAGTTATTAAGCTCTTCATTAATCAGCTCCTTATTGCCCTGAGCAAAAAGGAATTAAGGAGCAAACCAGAATATATTTTGAACAGCCAGAATGCCATCACATAATCTATACAGTGTGTTTCCAGTTTTCCCATGGGATGCTAGTTTGCTGAGGTCCGTCAGGACTGGATGCTAAATTTTGTAAAAGGCTTTTTCTGTGTCCATTGGGAGGATAGTTTTCCTCCTCCTTTCTATAATTGTGAAATAAATGGATTATAATGTGTCAACCTTATCTTGCATTCCTGGCGTAAATCCAACATGATTTTGAGGTACTGTCAGTTTTGGGTATGACTGCTGTCCTTTTCAGATCGTGGTATCAGGTTGAAGTTGTAGAAAACTCGTTGGGGGAGGGTGACATCTGCAAGATGGCTGAATAAGACCCGACCGCTGCCGTCCATCCTCATGCCGAAGTGCTTCTGTGGGAGCTCTGGGGTCCAGGTGGGACCCTGTGAGGACCTCAGTACAGCCCAGACCAGGGAGAGCTGTTTGGAGAAGGCGGGCCCTAACAGGACTGACTCCGACTATGGTCCCAGTTACACATCTGCAGACGCCTCTGAACCCCTCAGACCTTGGCTCCGGCCCTGTTTGGATTTGGTTCTGTCACCAGCACCATACCTGGGAGGTATGACCCAGGAGGAGTCAGGCCTGACCAATATACACACAGACCTCAGTCCTGGCGGTGGGCGTGGAAATGGGCTATGAACTGGCTCCAGCCCCTCTTGACTGATCTGAGAACTCCGGGGGGTGAACTCATCAAAATGATGACATCAGTCATTCCCAGCTTCAGTCCCCCTCCCAGGAAGACCACCTAGCAGCTCTCCGTAGATAAGACACCCTTGCAAAGATCCCTGAATCTGGAGGTGAGGCTGAAGCGCTTTCCCCCAACTGCCAGAACTCAGACCCAGAAGGGGGACTGCATGAGAAGGGTAGAAAGGTGAGAGGTTTCACTGAGAGCATCATCCCTCTCCCAGGCCGCGATGGCAGAGCACCACACCGAGGGGGCCTCTGGGCCTGCAGCTCCTCCAGTGGGAAAGAGCAAGATGGACCATTAGCTCCCACAGCTTGAGGATGCATCCCAGGAGGCCCACTCAGGTCTTGTCTCCTGGAGATCACTGGGGAACGATGGGGCTCAGTTCCTGGAGATCAGAGAGTTGGAGAAAGGACCGTGGGCTCCTGGCAGCCAGGTGCTCAGATCCTGGGTGACTATATTTCTGCATGCAGGAGTGTGGAGGCAGCAGCCCTGTCTGTCCAGAGAGCTCAGCTGGCGGTTCTGTCTGATTTGAGTCCCAAGCCACACACCCAGGCATGGAAGCTGATTTGGAGGGTAGCTCAATTGTGGTGCAGAGCCTGAAGTTCCACTGGAGCAGGAAGCCAGGCCAGAGAACACAGGCAGCCATGGAGCTTGTCTTCCAGCCATGTTCCGGCAGAGAGCCAAGCCAGCAGCCCTGTGCAGTGGTTGAGTGTAGCCTCTCACCCTGCTTTACCAGGCAGTCTAAACCATGACCCTGGACAGCCTGGGAGCCCCGTCTAGGAGCCCTGCCTGATTTCTGAACACAGCTGTGACCTCACCCAGGGACAGAGTCGAGACGGTGAACCCACCTAGGGTGCAGAATAACCTGTGTCCCCACCCAACCAGGGAATTCAATGACCTGACCAACTATGCGGAATGGTCTCCAGCCTCACCCAACCACAGGCTGCCCCCGGAGCCCTTGCATAACTAGAGAATCTAGCCAGTGGCCTTGTCCGACAGGGGAGGACAGCCATTGGCTCTGCCTGATTGCAGAGCTCCAAGTGAGGCTGTCTGATGCTGAGGCCCTGCCCACCAGAACCTGGAGTCCAGCCCGTGGCATTGAACGGGAAGCTCAGCCCGAGACCTTCTTCACATGCACCTATTTCAGAAAGCACCTTTCCTTTAAACCTGTTGGGGGACTTCAGTATCCCTGCCCACCACCCTCACCCCCAAGGATTATGAAGAGAGACCAGTAAGTGAAACACAGGTGATTTTACTTAGGGCAGTGAAACTATTTTGTAGGATTCATTATAATGGTGGATCATATTAAAAATTTGTGAGAATTTTATGTACAACATAGACCTCTAAACTATTGCCTTTAGCTGATAATGATTTATCCGTGTTGGTTCATGGATTAGAACAGATGCTGGTGGTGGAGGAGGGAAGCTGTTGGGGGGTGGGGGCAGGGGATGTAGGAACTTTTTTTTGTTAGCTCAACTTTGCTGTGAACCTAAAACTACTCTAAAAGCTAAAGCCTATTCATTTAAAAATGCAGAAACAAAAAACCCACCTTATCTCCTTCAGAAAATCTCGTGAAAACAAAAAGAATGGCCAGTGTCCTGAAACCTAGGAGAAGGTGCCCAGGGAATACTGTGGAAATGCAAGTCAAGAGAGTATCAGGGTACCATTCACCACAGGCTGCAGAACTTTGTAGCTCCCGTCAAGAAGATGGAGAAATGGCTTGGTGCGTACTATCGGCACAACTGCGAAAGGCTACAAACATTTCAACAACTGGGCTGGAAAGCCTAAAAAAAATTTAACCACTGACTCATAAATCACTGAGAAATGAGGTCTAAATATATAGGTCTCAGTAGGTTAAAAATATATTTGAAAAGATGGTTATTCTACTACATTTTAATCTTGAATGGTTTTAATCGATAGAATAGTCGAAGGGTGTAGAGTCCCTTATTGGGAATATTACGCATCTATGCGGAACAATGAGCTACATCTGTGTGTGTTTATATAAAATGGCACTTATATTTTAAGTGAGAAAATGCATATTGAGTGATGCATGTGGCATAAGATGGGTAAAAATAAAAATATATATCTTTGTATAGGTCCATGAACATGGCAGGGGGGAGTAAAAGGGTACCAAACGAGCCCTGAACACTGATTGCTTCAGGAATGAGGGAGAGAGGGGAGATTGTTAGCTCTTTCTTGTTCCATTGGCAGTTTACTGTTGCAGCAAGCAGGACAAGCTTGGAGGGGAAATCCAACGAATTGTAATAGAAATAAAACAAAGGCAACAAAAGACAACCCCTGGACAATTTGGTGCACAGCTTCCCAGCCTGAGATGTCTGGTGGTCAAAGCTCAGTGAATGAGTGAAGGGGAAGCTCTCTCCTCCCACCTCTTCTCCATTCTGTTCTTAAATTGGTATGCATCCAGTTTAAGAAGGGTGTGGGGGGTAATGTGTGAGGCCCCCGAAAGAGAGTAAGGGGATTAGGAAGATTTACTCTCAAAAATTAGTAAGTCTCGTCTAACATTGAAACTCAAAACATATTAGCTGTGCAAACCCTATAATGCAGAACCCTAAAACTTCTATCAACTTAAGACGGACATCTCTCTCTCTCATAGTTTCTGTGGCTCAGGCTGATGGGAGTGGCTTCACTGTGTGGTTCTGGCTCCGTGTCTCATGAGGTCAAGGTGCTGGCCTGGGTGCACCAAAGACTTGGCCAGTCCTGGAGGATCTGTTCCATGCTGGCTGACTCACATGGCTGGTGGGTCACAGCTGGTGCTTGGAGAAAGGCCTCAGTTTCTCCCATGTGTGCATTGACATAGGGCTGCTTAGTGTCTCCAGGACGTGGCAGCTGGTTTTTTCCAGAGCTACTGATCCAAGAAGAGGGGCAAGGAGAAGGACATAGCACCTTTTATGACCATGTCTCAGAAATGATGTGCCATCACTCTTGTACATTCTACTTGTTCCCACTAGTCACCATACTGTTAATAGCTGACACACAGAAATTACTATATACCAGGCATTTTTTGAAGGGCTCCATGCATGTCAGAACACTCCAAGTTCACCAGATCCACACTCATGACTCAGGTTTCCATTCACAACATAATTTGCTCTCCTACCCTCTCGATGCCCAGGCTTTCCCATGGGAGAACCCTGACCCATCAGTGGCAACATCCCCAATATCTTTTTTTTTTT
>PISX010021752.1:0-33012 GCA_004024625.1 Mellivora capensis
AAGGTTACTAGATAAAAAAATCTTTAGTCTAATTGAATAGGGAAAATAACTAACACAAGTGATCTGCATATCTCCCACATGTGCAGATGGGTAGTTCAAGAAATTTTTCCTTACATATTAGTGGTTGAAGGAAATTGATATTCATTATGTCATTATGTTTCTATACAGCTATTTTATAAGGTTCCTGAATTTACCTTTCTTTGCTTTTACCCCTACCTTTCCTTAGCATGTGAAAATTAAGTCTCTAAAAGTCATCAGGTAATTCCAAACTCACACAAACTCAAACCCAGATAAACGTGACTCCTCCAAAGCCTTCCTTCAATTAATTTCAGCTACACACTAAAATGTAATCTTTCATTTTTTCTACTTTCTCTCTCACATCTCCCCATTTATTCTAATGACAACTCTTTTCCCCTTTCATTAAAACACGTACCATTGCATAACTCTGTCTTCTCCGAGCTCTCAGGATAGGGCCTGAGGTGGCAATATATCAGACAGGGAGAAGAATCTTGAAGCCTCAATCTTTAAGATTGTCCCTTTCACCACCAACAACTAAGAATCTCCTTCTTTGTGCTGTCTCTTCTTAGTCCTATTCTCCACTAATACACACACTCCACAGAGAATGTTATACTAGGTGCAGTAAACGAATCTGAGGAAATAGTTGGAATGAACATGCCAGTTCCTAGGAATTCACTAGAATTCTTTCCTGTGCCTGGAATACACTCTCCCAGTAACAAGTGTCCTAATTTTATTTTCATTTTTGTACTCATATTTTTATCTCTAGTATTTAGGGGTTGGAAAAATAGATTTCTAGACTCATTTTTAATTAGTATATTTAAGATTCAGTTTCCAGAATCTATCTATATTTAAAATTCTGGAAAAGTTTTTTCAATAAAGGCACTAGATGGCACAATTTCACCAATTTATGCTAATAATCATTCATCCTCTCATTAGTTCACAAATAAAATAAATCAGCTTTATAAATAGTTACATCTAAATAATTTAACAGGAAACCTATATAACAATAAAAAGTTTCTGACAAAATAACGTTTCCAATATACCATGTTTTATGGCCTTATTCATGAACACAGTAGCCAGAATTCCAACATTGGATAAATAATTTAAGTAACGCAGAGAAAACAGTCATCTCTCTATCAAAAATCTATGGATGTTAAATATTAACGTCTATTAAATGTACATTTTTATACTAATATATAATAAAACACTATAATAAAGTGGACTAATGATTCCACTGACATTGAATACTTCGAGTCAGGTGTTAGTGAATTTTTCTTACTTCACTGATTGCCTTAAGCTAATTATATCCAGTTAGGACCCTTGCTTCTTCATACTTAAAAATGAACAAATTCATCCAGAAACAGTAGAAAATGACTAAGGCCTACCTAATTTAGTAGCCAGTTGACCTTTTGTTGTTGGCAAAAGTCCCAGGTCTAACTCTGTTTTCACTACCACTTCATTTCCTGAAATTATTTATATTTCACAAAGTTTAACAGTTCTTGAGCTACATCTTGACATGCAAGACACATATCAGTCAAATAAGCAGAATGTATCCCTCACCTATACCATCTCCCAACCCTGGTTCAAGCTCTTGAGAAATCTTCCCTAATTACATAGTGAATACCTCTGCCAGATGGTACAATCAACTGTGGTAAATCCTCATGAAAGGGACTCTAATAGGGAAATGTCTCTACTTACTCTTGCATAATGAGAAGGTTTCCTCTTTGGAGGAAAGTCTTCATCATGGGCAAAGGAAACAGCCTCTGGAGGAGCATGTATGAAAAGGGAGGTAAGGAAAATGACATCTACATTGTTAGCTAGATTCTCCTAGGCAACAGTAAGCATTAACAGAGTAAATATAGCCAGATTGCCCTTACATTTCAACAAACTAGGCAGACCAGTGTGGTGCATAGGCTGAGGGAGTGAGAAAACAAGAAGTTAGATAATTACTAGAGAAGAGCTCTCGAAGCAATACTGGAGATCCTTGAAAGTTAATGATTCCATAAATAGCTCATCAACAGTAATGCTAAGTGAACAGTGATTTCTTACAGAAAGTTTTTCCCAGACATCAATGTTTACTCACCTATAACAGCTGAACAAATACCAGCATCATATCTGCCAAATTCTACTACATGTTTTACATAAAGACATGAAAGAAATTCCAAACCTGCACCCGTGACATTGTTGCCATCCATCAACCAAACAGGTTAATAAGCTATCTTTTTAAGAATACTATGATGGGGTAGGAAAGATGGACTTTGTTTTTTTTTTCCTAAATGCTAGGCTTTGCTTCAAAAAAAATTTTTCTCCTCCCCTAAAATAATGCATAACTGATATCTTTTTTGTTTGTTTGTTTGTTTGTTTTTTATTTCATTTCTTTTCAGCATAACAGAATTCACAGTTTTACACCACACCCAGTGCTCCATGCAATGCGTGCCCTCCATAATACCCACCACCTGGCTCCCCCAACCTCCCATCCCTCGCCCCTTCAAAACCCTCAGGTTGTTTTTCAGAGTCCACACTCTCTCATGGTTCATCTCCCCCCCAATTTCATCTTAACCACTGTGTACTATGCATTATGATAAATAAGGAGGAAAATAGAGTACTAACAGGATATATTGTTCTTTGTAAGAAAAATATGTACATTGTAGAGAGAATATATGAGCCCATTTGTCACTTCTCAAGAGAAGCATTATAATATGAGTACTTTGTAGAGTACTTTGTGGTTTTTTTCCCCCAACATATCCATTCTACCCTAGAAAACAACCTGAGCAAATTATGGTAATTCATTCCCCTTGGCGATGATTAGTTCAGAAAAGGGCATGTGACCCAACTGTGGCTACTATAGACATAATTCTAAAATTGGCCCTTAAAGATGACTTACCCTAATCCCTGAAGTCTGTGAATACAGAGAGATGTCACTCTCAGGTTATGTTCTATTATTTGACACAGTTGTCTCAAAATAGGGAAATTATTCCGGGTAGGCCTAAAATCAAATCATACAAGCCCTAAAAAGCAGAGAGATTTCTTCAGCTGATGCCAAAAAAGGAAGAGAGATTCCAAGTACAAGAAGGGTTGAAGGGAACCACTTGATGAGGAATGCAGACAGCCCCAAATTGCTCAGATCAACCCCTCGCTAATAGCTGGCAAAGAAATGAAGACCTCCGTCTTCTAGCCACAGGGAACTGGATCTTGTGAACAATTTGAATGAACCTGAAAGTGAATTTTCCCCTCAAATCCTCCAGAAAGAAGCCCAGCCCAGCCTACAACTGGACATTAGCCTTGTGAGGTTCTAAACAGAGAGCCCAATAGAATCTACCCAGACTTCTGTCCTACAGAACTATGAGATAATAAATGAGTGTCGCTATAGGCTACTAAGTTTGTGGTAATTTGTTTTGACAGCAATAGAAAAAAATCCAGTGTCCAAAGGGTTGTAAAATATAGTCTGCCAGTGATTCTGAGGAAGTTGTATTTCTATGAAAGAGCCATAGAACAAAATGATGGTCTCTTCTTTTTTCAAATGTTAGTGTGTCTGGACCTAATGGCTGGAACTGACTTGTGGATGTATAGAATTATTTTGTTGAAATTCCTAAAGCTAAATCACCCTTACTGTCACAGGATAAACTTACTTGATAATGTGTAGGACATAAGCATATTAGAAAGTGGAGTAAACCTAGGTCCTCAAATGACTGAAGAGAATAAACTTGGAACCCACTCTCCCTCTAGAATAACTGATATGTGAGATTATTTCTTTGTTGTTGAAGCCACTTTGAGGGAGGGTGTCTGTTACAGACAAAATATTCTGATTGACCTATTAATATAAATCTAGTACAGTTGCTTTAGAGACCAACGTTAGGTAAAACAAACCTGAAATTTGAAATGAGAAACTTAAGATAACATATATCCAACTGTAGTTGTGTACTTATTTAATTTCTCAAAAATTTAATAAAGTATTTAACTTTAGTAATCTATCTATACATCTTTATTTAATTATCTTATTTTAATTAATCTATCCATCCAACTTTATTAATCTATCTAACCATCTATCTATCTAATGAAATAGAAAACATCCAAAAGAAGATTATATGGAAGATATTTCTGTAATGACATGAAAAATTTATACCTAATATCTATACATATTGTTAAGCAACTAAAGTTTGGTCAACAAAAGTGACCAAAACTTTTGTTATCATGTTGTGAAATACCAAAACATTGCCAATACTCGGGAATTTTTAACTAGTTAGTTATCTAAGTATGAAAGGAAAGATCAGGATTGAGACAGAGATTTGAAAGTCAGCATATGAGAGGGAATTAAAACCTTGTTAATGGCCACCCAACATAAGAAGACAAAAAGAGATAAACAATGCCTGAAGATAGGAAGAACCCTCAGAAACAACCAAGAGTAAAGATCTGTAGGCAAAGAGCATCCTGTGAAGGAAAAGAAAAAAATTGGTTAGGCATATGTGATTAAAATCAGAATAATGTCAGGAAAGCCAAGAACATAGAGGATAAAGTTTTGAGAACTGTTTGTCCAACAATCACAAGTAAGAGAGATTCAGTAAGATAAAGACTGAAGTGGATTCACTGAATTTGGCATTTTTAATGCATTATTTATATCAGTAAAGATAATCTCAGTCATGGGGTGAAGAAGGTAGAAGATAAGCAGAAGCCAGATTGCTGTGAGTTGAGCAGTAGGGGGGACACTTCATCTCCTGAGACAGGAAGGAAGGAAATAAGGATGAATGCAGATGTTTATCACAATGGAAATATGCAAATACAGGCACATGGAAATAATACAACAGCAGGGTACCTAAACTCAAGTGAAATAATTACAAGGAGGAACAATGCTCAAGAGATTTCCTAAACACCATCTTACACAATCAGAATATTGATGTCCAGAACATGATGCCAACCTCAATGCAAGTATAAGTAAAACATTAATTTACTTTCTGCAAATGTCAGTACAGAGTGCTACTGGGGGTGGTCTCTAAAGAATATGGATATTGGGTAAATAAAATGGTCCTCAAAGAATGAAACTATGTACTTACATACAATTCATTTATAGGCAAAGTCACCTGAAAGACAGAACTCTTGTCAAGTTTACAAGATTTGATGTAACTTACTGAATATATTAGCAGGGCAAATGAAAGAATATATCCATAAAAAAGGGAAGGAAGTATTGATTGGGTATGGAAGTAAAGAAAAAGGGAATCACCTAGGCAAAGTCACCCGAATACAGGGATGAATATGTTTGTCCTACTGGCAAGGCTATTTCTGGTGGGAAAATCAATAGAGAAAATATATGCACAATAATTATAATCCAGCCTGTTGATGGAGTACCATGGGAATTAAGAGGAAAAGGAGATTACTTCTAATTGATCAATGACATCTGAGCATTGAGGCAGGGAAGGATGAAATAAATGTTGTCAGGTATATGGAAGATTTGCTTCTGTTCCATAATTTTTTCATTTCCAAGTGTTTTGTTTTCTCAACCAAGTTACCAAGTTCTTCCTGGTCAGAGACTCAGAGTAAGATCGTAATTAAAACAAACAAAAAAACCCTCTCAACATCACTTGCTATAGAGCAGGGTTATAATTAAACTCTAACAGGTTTACCAGCAAATAGGTAAAATATACTCTTTCCCATGACCTCCATGGGAATTTTTGTCAACTTGGCCTCCATATGAAATAGTATCAAAGCTCTTCCTTCTGGGGTTACCTGGTTGGCTCAGTGGGTAGAGCATGCAACTCTTGATCTCAGGCTCGTGAGCTTGAGTCCCACGTTGAATGTAGAGATTACTTTAAAAAACAACAGCAAAAAAAAAGCTCTTACTTCTGATTTCCACAGCAGACTTACAAAGCAGGCACAGCTCATGTCATTACTGTTAAAGTTGAGATTTGTGGCTATGGAAAGAAGTAGCAAATGATTAGGTCAGTTATATGACCTATGAAATCAAAGACCCAGCACAAAGGTAGAACAGGACAATCTTCATTTACAAGTCAAATATTTGTTGAGGACCTCCTGGATGGTAGATCTTGTTTTGGGCACTAGAGAAGCAGAGACATAAGAACACGCCATCCTTAATGTCAAGGACATGCCAATCTAGTGCAGAGATAGATGAAATACAGCCCACAGGCCATACTCGGTCCACTGCCTGTTTTTATAAGTAAAATTTTATTGTAACAGCCACACTCATTCATTTTCACATTATTGATGCATGCTTTCCAGCTAGAACAGCAGATTTGGATGGTTACAAAAGAAACCAAATAGGGGGTGCCTGGGTGGCTCAGTGGGTTAAAGCCTCTGCCTTCGGCTCAGGTCATGATCCCAGGGTCCTGGGATCGAGCCCCGCATCAGGCTCTCTGCTCAGCAGGGAACCTGCTTCCTCCTCTCTCTCTCTGCCTGCCTCTCTGCCTACTGGTAATCTCTGTCTGTCAAATAAATAAATAAAATATTAAAAAAAAAAGAAACCAAATAGTCTTCAAAAGAATATATATATAACAATTTTTCTGAACTACTGGAAAAAAGTTGTAGACATCATGTCCTTTTACCCTTAAATGCTTCCGTATTTATTTCCTAACAAGGTAATTTGCTCACATAACCACAATAAAATGATCAAAATCAGGAAATTTAGGGGCATTGGGTGGTGCAATCAATTAAGGGTCAAACTCTTGGTTTTGGCTCAGGTCATGATCTAAAGGTCATGAGATTGAGCCCTGCTCAGGGCAGAGAGTCTGCTTAAGTTTCTCTCTCCTTCTCCCACTGCCCCGCCTCTCCATGGTCTCTCTTTCTCTCTCTCAAATAAATAAATGAATATTTTTTTAAAAAATCAGGAAACTTAACATTAAGCAATATTATTTAAATTTAAATTTTGCCAGTTGTTCTTATTTCATTTACTGAAAAAAAAAAAATCTGGAGCAGGATCCAGTCTGGGTCACACTTTACATTTAGTGTTTGTGTCCCTTTTATCTCTGTTAGTCTAAAATGATTTGTTAGTCTTTGTGATATTGGTATTTTTGAAGAGTACAGGCCAGTTATCTGTCCCCACTTTAGATTCATCTGATGATTAGATTTAGGGTATGCATTTTTTTACTGGAATACTATAAATGTGAAATTGTGTTTTTATCCTTATTCCACATCACTAGGCATATGGTGTTGACTTTTCCCACTATTGGTGAAGTTAACTTCAATTGCTCACTTAAGGTGATGTTTGACAAGTTTTGCCATTATAAAATCATTAGTTTTCCTTTTGCAATTAATTAGTAATTTGTGATTAGATACTTTGATACCATGTAGATACTCATTTTTTTAAAAGATTTTATTTATTTATTTGACAGACAGAGATCACAAGTAGGCAGAGAGGCAGGCAGGGATTGGGGAAGCAGGCTCCCCACTGAGCAGAGATGTGGGGCTCGATCCCAGGATCCCGAGATCATTACCTGAGCCAAAGGCAGAGGCTTAACCCACTGAGCTACACAGGCACCCCTAGATACTCAATTCTTTATCAATGGGATAGTTTTAGTACCCATCAGTGATACATACTGAATCAATTGTCACCTAATAATAGACTTTTGACTTTCCATTGGATATGACTAAGTCAAAAAGGCAATGGGCAGAGACTCTTAAATTTAAAATATTATCTGCCTCTGAAAGACAGTTGGGCTAAGAACTTCAGGTACCTTTCAGACCAAAAATGAAAATTAACAAATGTTAGAACATGCTGCTATTATAGCTATGTGGCCATTTATGAGAAAAGGCCCACTAGTTTAGAATAATCATTAAATAGTTAATCTCTACCTAAAAGATAAACTTACATATACATCCCTGGCTAGTGGGTATTTCTCAGGCCAATCAAAGAAATCAGACAGGAATGTCTGGTTCCACATTCAACTTAAGGTGTTCTTAGCCTTAAGCTTTATCAAAGAGAAAAAAATAAAGTGACACAGGTACAGGGCCAGCATGAATTCCACCCAGATTGAAAAGAGACTCAACCATGGTTGGTGCACAGAAAGAAAAAGAGGATATTGTAGGTAAGGGAAAATCTTTTCTTCTACCCATCTTAGTTTCTCCAGCTGGGGTCCTATAAATTAGACTGGCCAAGACAAACTAACAAGAGAAAAACTGACAGGAGGTTATTAACATGTGCACTGTGCATATACACATGGGAGTACTTAGTGATGAATAACCCAAATAATTGGTTGGAACTTGAGTTTAAATATCAACAAAGAAAAAGGGGTTGGAGTTTTTAAGAAGGGGAGGCAAATTATGTGGAATTGACTAAGAAAAGTATGGTAGGGCGCCTGGGTGGCTCAGTGGGTTAAAGCCTCTTCCTTCAGCTCAGGTCATGATCCTAGGTCCTGGGATCAAGCCCCACATCGGGCTCTCTGCTTAGAGAGCCTGCTTCCCTTCCTCTCTCTGCCTGCCTCTCGGCCTAATTGTGATCTCTGTCTGTCAAATAAATAAATAAAATCTTTTAAAAAAAAAAAAGTATGGTAAACAGGGATTGTTTGGTGAGATTTGTTACAAAGATTTAAGTTAGTGCCTTCTGGATTGATCAATTGTTGTTTTTTTTTTTTTAAGATTTTATTTATTTATTTGACAGAGAGATCACAAGTAGGCAGAGAGGCAGGCAGAGAGAGAGGAGGAAGCAGGCTCCCTGCTGAGCAGAGAGCCCGATGTGGGGCTCGATCGCAGGACCCTGGGATCATGACCTGAGCCGAAGGCAGAGGCTTAACCCACTGAGCCACCCAGGCACCCCTGGATTGATCAATTGTTAAGGGTCCTCCTCTAAGTGGTAGGAGAGACTTGAGGACATCTCTAGAAATGAAAATTTCCTTTATATAACAATGATGTTAGCCAACTGGAATTAAAATAAAAACTTAATAAAGGGGCACCTGGAGGGCTCAACAGGTTTAACGTCTGCCTTCAGCTCAGGTCTTGATCCCAGAGACCCAGAGACCTCCTTGCTCAGCAGGGAGCCTGCTTCTCCCTCTCCCTCTCCATCTGCCTGCTGCCCCCCCTGCTTGTGCTCTCTCTCTCTCTCTGTGTCAAATAAATAAATAAAAACTTAAAAAGAAAACAAAAAAAGAAAATTTCCTTTATAAATGTAATTTCCTTTAAGATAAGAAAACGTGTGTCCTATTTTTAGGGCTTTTCTGCATCTGCTAGTTTTCAATGTCCTCTACTTCAAAATAATCCATATGCCAAAGAGGTATATTTTATGGTGGCATATTTGGGTACCCCTCAATATCTATAAGGAACCAGGAATTCTGCTGGTTCTTGCAGTAGTGGAAACCAGAATCCATTTTAAGCTGCCAGAACCTAGTTTTGCAAATAAGGTTGACTGTTCTTTACTCTTTCCCTCTATGAGATGGGGGGCAAAGAACACACCTACAAGGTTCTTCAGGTCATACCCAGTATATTAGGTAAAGCATGGTACTGAAAACTGTAAAGGACTGACATAAATGAAAAGAGATGGAAAAAATTTAGGGATAATTATTACTCAAACTTTTTTCAATTTGTTTTTATTTGGTAAAATACATATGACATAAAATGTACTGTATTAATCAATTTTAAGTGTACAGTTCAGTGCTACTAGGTACATTTATAATGTTGCACAACCATCACCACTATCTATCTCTAGAACTCTTTTCATCTTGTCAATCTAAAACTTTCTACCCGTTGAAAAATAAATCTCCATTTGCTCTTTACATTGCTCCTGGAAATCACCATTTTACTTTCTATCTCTATGGTTTTGGCTACTCTAAGTACGTCATGTAAGTAAAACCAAATATTACTGTCTTTTTGTGACTGGCTTATTTTATTAATGTCCTCAAGGTTAACCCATGTTGTAGCATCTGTCAGAATTTCCTTCCTTTTTAAGGTTGAGTAGTATTTAATTCTATAGTATATGACATTTTCCTTATCCCTTCATCAGTTGATGGACATGTGAGTTGCTTCCACGTTGTAGCTACTGTGAATTATGCTGCTGTGAACATGGGAATACAACTACCTCTTCAAGATTCTGCTTCCAATCCTTTTGGGTATATTCCTAGAAGTAAAATTGCTAGATCATATAGTAATTCTATTGTTAACTCTTTGAGGACCATCATACTGTTTCCACAGCAGTTATCCCATTTTGCACATCTACCAATAATGTACCAGGGTTCCAATTTCTTCAAACCTTTTTGTTTGTTTGTTTAAAGTAGGCTCCATGCCCAGTGTGGAGTCCAATGCAAGGCTTGAACTCACAACTCTGAGACCAAGAACTGAGCTGAGATTAGCCGGAAGCTTAACCAACCGAGCCAACCAGGCACCACCCAGTTTCTTCAAATCTTAATAGCCATCATAGTGGGTTTGAGAAGAAGTCTCATTGTAGTTTTGATTTGCATTTCCCTAATGATTGAAGATGTTGAGCATCTTTTCATGTGCTTATTGTCCATTTGTAATCTTTCTTGGAGAGATGTCTATTCAATTTTTTGCTCATTTTTAAATTGGGTTCTTTGCTTTTTTATTACTGTGTTCTAGGAGTTCTCTATGTGGTCTGGATATTAATCCCTTATCAGATATACCGATTTCTTAATATTTTCTTCCATTCTGTGGGTTTCCTTTTTATTCTACTAATATTGCCTCTTGAGGCACAATTTTTAAAAAATTTTACGAAGTTCAATTCGTCTATTTTTTTATTTGTTTCCTGTGATTTTGGTAACATGTCCAAAAAACTCATTGCCAAATCTAATACTGTGAAGTTTTTGCCCTATGTTTTCTTCTAAGAGTTCTTTAGTTTTTTATTTTACATTCAGATCTTCGATCCATTTTAAGTTAAATGTTGTGTATGATGTTAGGTAAGGATCCAACTTCATTCTTTTGCATGTGGATATCCAGTTTTACCAGCACCATTTGCTGGAAAGACTGTCCTTTCATTAAATGGTCTTGGCACCCTTGTCAAGAATCACTGAACCATATATAAGAAGTTTTATTTCTGGGCTCTCTATTCTATTTCATTGATAATTATGTCTGTCTTTATGCCAGTACCACACTGCTTAGATTATTGTTGTTTTATAATAAGTTTTGAAATCAAGAAATGTGACTCCTCCAGTTTAATTCTCCTTTTTCTTTTTTTTTTTTAATATTTATTTATTTATTTGAGAGAGAGAGAGAGAGAGAGAACATGAGCAGGAGGAGCAGAGGAAGCCTGACATGGGGCTTGGTCTCACAACCCTGAAATCACAACCTGAGCTGATACCAATAGTCAGATGCTTAACCAACTGCACCAACCAGGTGCTCCTTTGTTCTCCTTTTACAAGATTGTTTTGGCTACTTGGGGTCCCCTGATTCCATATGAATTTTGGGATTGGTTTTTCTATTTCTGCAAAAAAATCGTTGCTGGAGTTTTGATAGGGATTGCATTGAATCTGTAGATTTCTTTGGATGGTATTGACATCTTAACAATATAAGTCTTCCAATACTTATATTGGGATGTGTTTATACTTATATACATGGGATGTGTTTCCATTTATGTCTCTTTAATTTCTTTAGCAATGTTTTACAGTTGTGATTGTACAAATCTTTCATATCCTTGATTAAGTTAATTTCTAAGCATTTTATTCTTTTTGATGTTATTATAAATGGAATTGTTTTTCATAATTTCCTTTTCAGATTATTTATTGTCAATGTATAGAAATGCAGCTTCTTTTTGTGTGTTGATATTATATCTTGATATTTTGTTGAATTAATTAGTTCTAACAGTTTTTTTGTGGAATCTTTAGTTTTCTACATGTAAGATTATCTCATCTGCAAATAGAGATAATCTTATTTCTTCCTTTTATATTTAGATGTCTTTTGAGAGGGTGGTGGGGTTATGGACATTGGGGAGGGTATGTGGTATGGTGAGTGCTGTGAAGTATGTAAACCTGGTGATTCACAGACCTGTACCCCTGGGGCTAATAATACATTATATGTTTAAAAAAATTTAAAAATTTAATAAAAAAAATTTGGATGTCTTTTATTACTTTTTCTTGCCTAGTGTCTCCAGTTAAAACTTTTGATCAATTAATTACTCATAGTTTTAAATAAGTTTTATAATTTCATATAATTACAGATTTCATAAATTATTCATTCAAAGACTTTCATAAATTCTTCATTGCTTGTTATAAGGCTTAAGTTATTTTGTTTTGTTTCATTTTTCAGACTTTGTAGTTAATCAAGCAATCTTAAGAACTGGAGGCAGTGTTGGGGGTAAAAAAAGTAAAGGTATTTATATATAGCCATCAATCAAAGGACACATGTGCCCAGGAAAACTCAAATAAGCAGGTTTTCTGCATTGATCTTTTTGACCATACACATAAAGTCAACTCATAATCCAGAAAAAGGGAGCATTATATTTCAAAATAACTTGTAGGATGAGAATTAACAGTCACAGAGTGTATAATCTATGACCGTCTAATCTTTAGAAGAATCATGTAGCATTTTTATTTACAGAAGAGGAAACTAAAGTGCAAAAAGATTGATGATAAATGTGTGACTTATAAGTTACAGGGCCAAGATAAAAGTTCTGAATCTAGAATCCTTTTTACAGTGCTATAGTACTTATGTATTACTTTTATACTAGCAAATATTCATTTGAGAACAACAGAAGAAATAATTAAAGTCAAAATAATTTACAAAGTGATTTTTCAATGCTTTTTGCACATTTTTCAAATTTAAGTTACGGTTGTCAGAATTTATGGTTCATGAAAAGAAATTGTTCCATACACCACTGCAATAGTACTAATAGCTATTAGATACTAATAATAGTTATTTCTAGTTATTGCCATAGAAAACCCAATTGCTTCTCTAGAGTAAAGGTATTTAAGAGAGAAGAAATTCACTTGAGGGAGTTCTCAAACACTATAGAAACACCGGACTCACAGCAACTACACAGATATAAAACTAAAGAATAAAAAAATCTAAAATAAGGGGTGCCTGGGTGGCTCAGTGGGTTAAGCTGCTGCCTTCGGCTCAGGTCATGGTCTCAGGGTCCTGGGATCGAGCCCCACATCGGGCTCTCTGCTCGGCGGGAAGTCTGCTTTCCACTCTCTCTCTGCCTGCCTCTCTGCCTACTTGTGATCTTTCTCTCTCTGTCAAATAAATAAATAAAATCTTTTTTTTAAAAATCTAAAAGAAGACATATGCTATAGCGATGATATTGTGTATGATTTCACTTTCTTTTAATAAAAGTCATTTGTTACTACTATTGTGTTTATTTTACAATAAATAAACATCAGGGAGAAAAATACTTCAATGGAGTTTGCCTATGAATTGTTCTTCTAGCTTCATCAAAAAAATTATTTTCCTAAGCCTTGGAACTGATTGAATACTGAGTGAACTTTCTCCATTTGTTAGAATTAATTTTTGAACTCTTTTTACAATGCAAATCTTTTGGTCTATGTTGAGTCAGTAAATTCTGTCTCCTAGGCAACTTTGTGTAAATCAAAACTGAAGGTCAGAGCAAAATTAATGCATTACATTAAAGTAAAATAGTATTTCTTTGCATTTCAATTGACATTATTTAGTTTTGTATGTTTGAATGTCCCTATTACCACCGCTATTTAATTCTAGGTAGTTTGAATCTCTTGTATATTTTAGGTCTAAAATATTTTATGATAGAAAAATTAAATTTTAAAATTAAACAATAATTAAACAAAAGAACTAATCCAGTGATAAATTTTCACCTTCATTAGTAATGAAATTCATTGAAATCTAATCAACAATGAAATAATTTTGCTCACCTATCAAATGAGCAGATTTAGAAAATAATACACAGTATCAGTAACTTTACAGAGAAATGCTTCCTATTTTGGCTTCACGTCTCTACAGCCTCCTAATTCAGGTCTTCTTTATCTCCTATCTGGATGATCTCAATAGCTCCCTTTTAACTTGTCTGCCTGATCCTAGTCCTGCATTTCTTAAGTCCAGTCTCCATACAGCAAGCTGAGAAATCTATTTAAAATATAATTCTAGGGGTACCTGGGTGGCTCAATGGATTAAAGCCTCTGCCTTCAGCTCAGGTCATGATCCCAGGGTCCTGGGATCAAGCCCCATATCGGGCTCTCTGCTCGGCAGGGAGTCGGCTTCCCTTCCTCTCTCTCTGCCTGACTCTCTGCCTGCTTGTGATCTCTCTCTGTCAAATAAATAAATAAAATCTTAAAAAAAAGATATACATCAAACTTAATTAAATAAATAAAATATAATTCTAACCATATTATTGCCTGTGTTTCTCAGCTTCTCAGTTTCCAAGGTGGAATAGCTAATGATGTACAGTATCTGTAAAGAAATTATTAAATATTCAGTTGCAGTTCAATTTTGCCATGGATAGTACAATAATAAAAAACTTACTCTGAGATTTGTTCCTCTGAAAGCCACAGGAAACTGAGTTAAAATTACTATGTTTGCCTCATAAGCATGGAATTAGAGTGGGGACCTGAGTTGTACCAATTCAAATAGTTAAAGGAAATCAGGTTAAAAACTTGGAGCTCTTACCTCCCCAGTGATTTTCATCAGTAGGAGCATTCTCTGCCTGGAGAGTGCTTCCTACGGATATTAGTGCCTTTTCATTTTGGGATTCCAAATTCTGTACTCCAAAAAGAACTTATCTCTTTATGCAGGGCAGGCAAAACTTTTTCTCTATCCTCTTAGGGTCTCCAACGGGACCTGACATAAATTGAGAGAAAACAAACTAACAGAAGAAAAGCATACAAATTTAATTTTCATATGTACATGGTAGTTAGCCTTCACTGGAAAATTAAAACGCTAAAAGCTGTTAGGCTTAAGTGCTTACATACTAGGTTAAACAAAGTGTAATAATGTGGAAAAGTATCTAAAATATATGGGGAAACTAAAGGAAGATGGGGTTTTTTTTAACAAGATTTGTTTGTACAGATTCTTCTCAGCTTTGAACCCCATCTCTGGTGGTAAGAATTCTTTTCCTCCAGGTGCAGGAAAGGGCATCTTTTATATAGGATTTTTCTCTCCTGTTTTCAAAGAGAAAAGTGGAGGTCATAATGGTACTTGCACCTATTGTTTTTCAAGTATCTTTACCTCAAAATAGTTAATATACCAAGTTGGCGTATTTGGGGAAGGCATGTTCTGAGTACCTTCATTTACATCATCTCTCTAAATAAGGTATAATACCACTGCTTAGGGTTTTACTTATTAAACTTTAATCACATTCCAGACTTGCTTCTCAATATTGCACCTAGGTGATTTTTTTAAAGATTTTTATTATTTGAGAGAGAGAGAGAGAGAAGCACCAGAAAGGGAGTGAGGAGCAGAGCAAGAGGGAGAAACAGACTCCCTGCTGAACAGGGAGCCAGACATGGGGCTCAATCCCAATACCTCAAGATCATGACATGACCTGAAGGCAGAAACTTAACCAACTGAGCCACCCAGATGCCCTACACCTAAGTTATTTTTATTAGAACTGGAAGCATCCAAACTCTTTAGTCCTATAGTTTGATACAGTCTCCAGGTTTACTACCACAAAGTCACTAATTTAAGCAAATATTTGAATATTTATTCTATGCCAAGCACTTTTTGATGTTCTGGGAATAACCTATGACCTAAACAGACACTATTCCCATTTTTTTGAAAAATGCCATAAGAGTAGTTTTCCCAGGAGGCACTCTTACTGTTCTTATTGCTAAGTTCTTGGGTGACCTCTCACTGTTATCACTATTCCCAAAAATAGATCATTGGGAAGTTTATTAAAACTTCAAATAATCATTTTGCATCATAAATAAACACCCCCCAATTATCTATCATATATTGGCTTTTCTTAAAATGTAGCACTAAAGATGATACTAAGTTTTCCATTACCTGTGAACTTAACAGTAGATAATTTTAGATAACATGTAGAGTAACAGGCTTTGCCTTTAATTCATGTTAAAGAGTTTGAATTAGGGACATAGAGTTTAAAAGTTGTCATTAAATTTTTTGCTATATTCACATTCTTCTCTCATCCTTCCCTCATCTGACAGTATTGAACTTTTACCTGAGCCTGTGTTTCGAGCAGCAATGGATAAGAAATCTTTGTACCCATTTTTGTTCCTGAAAATGACTATCTTCAAAGCAAACCCTGGCCTCACATCATCCAGGATGGCTTCATTCTTCCTCATATCTCCCATATTACAGATGACTTACTTGTTTACCTGCATCTGTAAAACCCAGGTCCCTCCTTTTCCTTTGAGACATTCTTCATTACTACATTTTCTCTCTAGTAGAATCATCCATGTGTGATAATCCCTTGAATTGTCCAGCGCACTTTGTCTTTTACACAACAAGTCATCATGCTCAGTGCTGCCTTGAGACAAAGTTCAGAATTTTTATGAGAATTAAATGATTTAATATTTGTACAGCATTTTAAATAGTCAGAAATCTCATATGTGTTCAACAATGTATTATCTATAATACCTATATTATCTATTGCTATTATTGGTATGTAGTTGTTGTTAACTACAAATTAATGTTAGAGAAAAAATATTATTCAAATTGTTAAAGAAGGGACGCCTGGGTGGCTCAGTTGGTTAAGCAGCTGCCTTCAGCTCAGGTCATGATCCACCGTCCTGGGATCGAGTCCCACATCGGGCTCCTTGCTCGGCAGGGAGCCTGCTTCTCCCTCTGCCTCTGCCTGCCACTCTGTCTGCCTGTGCTCACTTGCTCTCTCTCCCTCTCTCTCTGACAAATAAATAAATTTAAAAAAAATTTTTTTTTCAAATTGTTAAAGAAAAAAATTATTCATGACACTTGTTTAAGATAGTAAGACAGACCTTATTCAAAGTGGACCATTGCAGTGGCATAGGGACAATGCAATGGGTCTTGCAGCAACTGAGAATTTATAGCCAAGCAGGAGGGTGGGGCTCATTACTAAGAGGAAAATTAGGTGCAAGAGGGAGTAGTAGGATGGGATTCTGGCTAAACTGACCTTATAGGATTCTTGGCGAAGGCAGGCCAGGATGATCAGATATCACCCGGGGGGATGGTGGCAGATGAGGGACCCTATTAGATACTGAGGATGATCAGATATGGAAGACAGTTGATTCTAGGTTGTCGATTCTGACTTATTAAGGTTCTCCCTAAAATTGGACAATGCTGAGAGAGTCACTGAAGTCTAAAATTCAGGCCTAGTTGAAAAAGAGTTCAAGAGAAACTGAGGTTGGTCAAGGAAAAAATCTTTGTCATCAGGAAAGGAGTCTGGGGAAAAAAATCTCATCTAAAATTTTATTGTAGTGCTGCAATCTGAACTAAAGTGCCTAGAAGAAGAGCAGGATAGTCAAGAGGGGAAGTGCGGGGGGAACCGCTAGGCTGAGAGAATTGGTGTTCTCCTAGATTCCCAATCCTACTTCTTTTTTTTTTTTAAATTTGACAGACGGAGATTACAAGTAGGCAAGAGAGGCAGGCAGGGAGAGAGAGGAGGAAGCAGCCCCCGATGTGGGGCTCAATCCCAGGACCCTGGGATCGTGACCTGAGCCGAAAGCAGAGACCCACTGAGCCACCCAGGCATCCCCCAATCCTACCTCTAAGCAATAAAGTAAGCAATTCCCTTCCAGTCTCATCACTTAAAATATATGTCCTCAGACTAAATCCCCTTGCCCTACCACAGAGCATCACAGCTTTCATCCAGCTGAGACCTCTTTCTTCTTCCACATCTTCAGCCTGGAACAGTCAACCTTCCTCTCTATACCAATCTCGTCTACATCCTAAGGTAATAACAACTCAGTTCCTTTAGTCCATATTTCTTTTCTTCCCTTGAATCTTTAGACCTCCTATCTCCATTCCATCAGCCAGGAACTTATAGAAAATTTACTTTGATATTCTCACCACAAAATCTGAGAACCCTCAGATTCCTTAAATCAGGAATGCCTCTCTTGTAACGGAATTTATTTTTTGCATGTTACATTTCTATTTTCATGTTATAGAGGCTAACTTGCTTTTTACCTTCATAATGAAAATGCCCTCCTTGATTTCCAAGACTCTCTTCAAACTCCAGAGTGTCAGGAATATGTTCAGCTTTAGGGAACAGAAAGTGTAACTAAAAGTGGCTTTAATCAAATTTCTTTGAGAGCTGTTAATGTTTAAAAGTAAGCTGAAACAGTGATCATTTAATCTTTGGAGTGGGCGCTAAAGATGTGAAACATTTTTTCCTGTTCTTGTCCATCTACTTTCATGTAGCATATGGATATTATCATTTCCCTGTGTGCCAAGACATGGAAAAGGATGGGAAGCACTAGCTTAAAGGAATGAAGGTTCACTGTCTTATTGACACAAGTGCTGGGGAAGGCAGTTCCACATTCGTACAATGGTCCAACAAAGCCATTGGACACCGAGTCTCTTTCTACCTTCATGGTCTACCAATCTTACCATGCTATCATTTTTCCTCTTACTTGTTGCCTCACAGTACCAAATGGTATCAGTGCCTCCAAGCCTCAAACCACAAAGCAGACAAAAAAAAAAAAAAAAAGAGAGAGAGAGAGAGAACAAGTAGTGATACCAGATCACATCTGCTTATACTCCACTGGCCAGAACCAAGTCATATGGCCACGTTAGTTTTGATAGAGGCTGGGGGATTTTGAGTTTTTAGGTTTTGCAGCTGCTGTAATAGAGTCAGATAAGAAAAAGACAGGGAGGTGGGTGGAATGGGTGTTATGTGAGCTAATCAATCTATAATATCTGACACACCAAGTTTCTAAGATGACAATATTTAATATTGCCATCCCTATCAGTTTAATACCGTAGATTTTCATAATCATGCAGTGGACCTATAGTTTCTCACCCAACCCTGAATCTTCCCCAATGTCTGCTTCTAGCCTCTTGTTGAACGTCAGAGTGATGCTGAAGGAAGAATGAGGCCAATACAGTTATTCTCACTCTCCAGTTGAAATCTGACCCTTGTTGCAGCTCGGATTTTCTAACACAATCCCACCTGTGGTTATTGTGGATCTTTCTATTTAATGTCCATCTCTTTTCTTCGTAAGAATGAAAACAATACCAAATCTGTCTTGTATCATATCTCAAAACATATAGAGGTGAAAATTCTTCTGATGTTATTAATAATGAATAGAGAAGATGTGACACAGACACACACACTGGAATATTACTCAGCCATCAAAAATGAAATCTCGGGGCACCTGGGTAACTCAGTCAGTTAAGCCACTGCCTTTGGTTCAGGTCATGATCCCAGGGTCCTGGGATCGAGTCCCACATCGGGCTCCCTGCTCAGCAGGGAGCCTGCTTCTCTCTCTGCCTGCTTGTATGCTTTCTCTCTGTGTCTCTGTCAAATAAGTAAATAAATAAAATCTTTAAAAAAATGAAATCTTACCATTTTCAGTGATGTGGATGGAACTAGAGGGTATTATGCTAAGTGAAACAAGTCAGAGAAAGACAACTATCATATGATTTCACGATTTCACCCATGTGTAGAACTTAAGAAACAACACAGAGGATCATAGGGGAAGGAAGGGAAAAATAAAATAAGACAAAATCAGAGAGGGAGACAAAGGATAAGAGACTGAACTATAAGAAAAAAACTGAGGGTTGCTGGAGGGGAAGTGGGTGAGGGGATGGGGTAATTGTGTGATGGGCATGAAGGAGGGCACATGATGTAATGAGCATTGGGTGTTCTATGCAACTGGTGAATCACTAAACTCTACCTCTGAAACTGTTAATACACTGTATGTTAATTAATTGAATTTAATTTTTTTTAAAGGACAGGGGAAAGATGCTATAAATATGAACACCAAAAGCAGAAGGAGTAGGGCCCCAGTCAGGAACCTAGTCAAGTGACAAAAACTTCAAGACTGCAGAGTGGGCTAGTGTGAAAATTTAAGCTGAAAGGAACTGATCAAGACTACAGCTATTTGGCAACAAGGTAAAGAGGCACAACACCCAAACAGAACCATGAGGACTGCATTATGTTCTAAACACATTATACTTCAACCTGGTCTCTTTTGAAGGCTTCCTTTCCGGCCCCCAAGAATATGCCACAGCATTCTGATCCCACTACATGACACAGTAATTTAACCAAGTACCTCCACTGTAGTTTCTCCTAAATTTGTATTTTCTTCCCTTGGCATTTCACTTTATTTCAGTCCTACATTTCTAACTATTCACAGAACAGCCCTACCAGATGTGTATAATGTGCACATGAACATTAAAGCGATATCTGAAGCAAAATGGAAAATAAAGTCACCTGTACTACTACTCATCCCTGTGGGCTGAATTCCAACTTGTAGGTCATCAGCTGTGAAAAGTTTCTTGGACAGATTGCCAGGAAAAAGAAAGGCACAGGGCAACTTGAGCTAGAACTCTGACAGAATCTTGACACCTTGGTTTAGAAGACTAGGAGCTAAAAAAAAAAACCTGCCTTTTCAAAGCTGTGAATAGTTTTTTGTTTCATAGAAACAAGATAACATATTTGGGATAAACAACCCCTTTGTTCTGATTAAATCTCTTGAATTTTTTTGTTATTTAAATATGCAGCAAAGACTACAGTTAAGAAGAAGAAGAAGAAGAAGAAGAAGAAGAAGAAGAAGAAGAAGAAGAAGAAGGAGGAGCAGGAGGAGGAGGAGGAGGAGGAAGAGGAGGAGGAGGAGAAGAAGAAGAAGAAGAATGGGAGTTTTGTTTAATTATGTAAAAGATTGTTCACTTGGTGGACAAGAGTTGAATTTCCAGATTTGGTTCCCTTGAGTAACTGTCTCCCCTGAGATTAAGACTCCTTTATACCTGAAAAGGGTTGTTTTTCTTAAGAGATGTGAGTTGAGGTAGAAGAAAAGGACCTGGGGGCCAGAGGTTGAAGGAACTGTTTACATAAGACACATTCTGAGCCCTGGGCAGGAACAGCGCTGCTTTCAGCTCCAGATGGTGAAATGTGATGCAGCCTCCTCTGCCCAGAATCCTGCATCAGCTAATGCCAAGGAATGTCAGCTTTTAGAACCTCAGACCTGGAAACAGCATTCACTGCTTCCTGGTCTCTGTCTCTCTCTCTCTCTCTTTCTAAGTCTCTCTTCCCCCCCCACCCCGCCCCGCATCTCTAACTCTGCTATTTCTCCAGTGATTTCATTATATCCTACTGCAAACAGGCATTCTCCACAAGACAAGAAAAAGGACCCCTGGTATATGTTTTCACAAACTTCTAACTCTAGTATTCAAAGGTAAGGCTTTCCGTGCTATCTCCATCTGGAACAATCCTGGTGTAATACTGTGACTCAGATCATATGACTTACCTCACCAGAGAGAGAAATATTCTGACTGACCTGGTTTTACCCACATGCCTAGAGACAGAAGCTTTGCCACTAGAAGAAGGTATGATGGGAGTTGGCCCGTAATCTGACTGGTGTACTTGGCAGCTAAAAACAGTAGCTAGCTCTTGCATTATGTGAAAAGCTGAGTAAGATTTATTTCCCAACTCTGGGCGTATATCCACTGCTTCAGAGCCCCATCTGTGCTGCCTTGTACTCTCAAGCAAACCCTTAAGAAAAGAGACAACAGACTTATTATCCAAAGGTTGGAACACTAGCATGAAGATGGTGACCCAAATATTTGTGAATGAAGGAATGAATGAAAATCCTGAATGTATTATTTCTCAGAACTTTCCTATCATCCACTTTGTTCACCCTGCTTCTTTTCTTCTTGTAATCAGGTCAGGGGAAATAGGTAAGAGGTCTTGTCTGCCCTGAGTCTTGACTGGACATTAAGGGAAAAGTTTGAGGGATACAATTCATCTTCAACATGAACTTGAACCATTTAATCCCAATAAGTCTATGAAGCAGGAATACAAGATCGTGGATTTTTAAATGTGCAAATCAGTCAGGGTGAATGTGATACAATTTAAACTGCTAAAGGATTAGAATAGATCTTAATATCTATTATTTTTATTTTAAAAAAATCAAGAAAATTAATTTTTAAAAAGGGAAAAGTTTGGCTGTGTAACAGTAATATAATCATACTCATTAAAAGAATTGTTTAAGGCATATTCCTAATTATCATTCAGAACAATAACAATTATGCATTATCATTAATTATGATTCAAATTTACTTTGCAAATTTTTTCCAGTTTTATTGAGACATAATTGACACATAATATTATATACATTTAAGGTGTACAATATAGTGATTTGAAATATGTATATACAGTTGACCCTTGAACAATATGAATTTGAACTACAGGAGTCCACTTACATACAAATATTTTTCAGCAAATGACAGTACAGTACTGTAAATATATTTTCCCTTTCTTGTGATTTTCTTAATGACATTTTCTTTTTTCTAGCTTACTTTATTATAAGAACACAGCATATAATGTTTACACAGGATAGGTATTAATCAGCTGTCATCAATATTTATGTTATCAATATTTATGTTATCAATAAGGCTTCCAGTCAGAAGTAGGCTATTAGTAACTAAGTTCAGGGGGAGTCAAAATTTACATGTAGATTTTTTTTTTTAAAGATTTTATTTATTTATTTGAGAGAGAGGCAGTGAGAGAGCATGAGCGAGGAGAAGGTCAGAGGGAGAAGCAGACTCCCCGTGGAGCTGGGAGCCTGATGCGGGACTCGATCCTGGGTCTCCCGGATCATGACCTGAGCCGAAGGCAGTCGTCCAACCAACTGAGCCACCCAGGCGTCCCTACATGTAGATTTTTGACATTGCAAGGGTTTTGGCACCACATTGTTCAAGGCTCAACAGTATTGTGAAGTGATCACAAAAATAGTTTAGTTACCATTCATCACCACACACAGTTATAAATCATTTTTTCAACTCTCAAGCTGTATATTACTTCCCCAGGATTTATGTGTTATATTCATCTTATAACTGGAAGTTTGTACCTTTTAACCACCTTCATCCACTTTCCCCATCACTCAAGAAGGTTATTGGCCTGCAATTTTCCTTTCCTGTGCCATTCTTGTCCGGTTTTTGTATCAAGGTAATACTGGCCACAAAAAATGAGCTGAGAAGTGTGTCCTCCCCTTACATTTTTTGGAAGAGTTTGAGAAGACTGATATTAATTCATCTTCCAGTGTTTGGTAGAACTCATCAGTGAAGCCATCTGGTTCTGGACTTTTCTTTTTTGGAAGGTGTTTGATTACTGATTCAGTCTCTTTACTAGTAATTGGTCCATTCAGATTTTCTATTGCTTCACAACTCGGTCCTTGTAGGTTGCATGTTCCTAGGAATTTATCCATTCCTTCCTGGTTATCCAATTTGTTTCATACAATTGTTCATAGGAGTCTCATGTCCATTTCATTAAGAACTGTTTCTGGAGTTTTATCTTGTTCTTTTGTTTGGAACATACTTCTTTTTTTCTTCATTTTCCTTGACTCTCTGCATTGGCTTCTGTGGGTTACATAAAACAGCCACCTCTCCCAGTCTTCATGGAGTATTACCTTGTAAATGATGAACATATATGTTCAGCTTGGCCTGAACTCTTGTTGTCTCTCAAACTGTTGTGATTGTACAAGTCATCTTTGTTCTTAATGACGCCTAGCAGCCAAGGATATGCCAAGATCTGTTGGTGTCCTAAAGGGGAGGATCTCAGTCAGCAACTGGACACTGGCTGTTTGGAAGCTAAACCCTTGGGCAGCATCCTTTAAAGTATCTAAATACACCTCTTTCTGGGAAAACTGGGAGATGGGTATTTTTGTCTACTCTCTCTGTGCTGGGCCCTGGGGGATAGCCAGTTAAGAATTTTTCTTTGATTGCTACACTCCTATGGGGATCCACTAATGTAAGCTCCATCAGCCACCAGAACCAGGTGATCAAGGGATGTGTCCCCTGGATGGCATCCACAAAACCAGGGTACCACATGGACGCACAAGCTTCTTCCAGGTAGACACCAATCACATAGAACAGGCCAGAGGGAGAATATAATGATAGTACTCTTGGGCCTCCATGGCCTCAGGAGAGAATCACAGTCAACCCTAGATGTATGCTAAATTAGAAGACTGATCCTCAGACAACAGTTTTTAAAGAATACAAAAAGTCCTCTTTTAGGGACAGGAAAAGACTGGGAGATAGGTATATCTGTCTGCTCCTCTGCACTGAACCCTAGGTGGATAGCCATAGAGAGTCCTTGTGAGGAACCCAAGAGCTGTTTCTTTGTTTGCTCTAGTCCCATGGGTCGCAAAGATACCAGACCCACTAGCTTTCAGAGTGAAGTATTTTGGGGGATGATAACCAACATGGAAGTTTTAAAAGTTGGGTCACTAGATATTGGATCTAAACCCTTCACTCCCCAGGGAGAAG
The DNA here is from genome assembly GCA_004024625.1 of Mellivora capensis. Classification (NCBI taxonomy): domain Eukaryota; kingdom Metazoa; phylum Chordata; class Mammalia; order Carnivora; family Mustelidae; genus Mellivora; species Mellivora capensis. The sequence continues at coordinate 24,295 of PISX010021752.1, forward strand.
CTGGGGGTTATGAGTTCCCACCTAATTGTGTTGCTATTCCAGGGTTGAGGTTAGTACCAAGAGTATGTCTCAACTTTTCCTACCCATTTCCATTTGGGTATTTTCTTCTTCACCCACTGTGTAGGAGTCACTTAGCCAACTTCTGGATTTCTTCTAGAGGGAATTGCTCTGTATGGATTAGTAGATTCAGTGTGTCTAGAGGTGAAACGTCACTGTCTTGGACTGGACCCTTTTGCAAATTCTATGTGCTTATGATGCTTACTTCTGAAATCTTCATTGTCAGCTTTGTTGTTCATATTGCATGGTCATCTGCCTGCATATTTAAAACAAAACCAAAGAAAACATTGGTCAGTATCTCATCACAAGTGCCTGACTATTCTCAAATGTTCCATCTCTTTTACTTCCCCAAACAGATTGGATATTTCTTAAGAAGTCTTAGATCTAAAAAAAAAAAAAAAAAAAAAAAAAGTCTTACATCTTTGATAAGGTAATCCTAGCTCGAAAACTGACACTATGACTATTGAGAACTCTTGATGGAGACAAGAAAAACGGTCCTTCAAACCAGTAGTTTTAATGCCTATCAAACTCAACACTCTCTCTTAAGAACAAATACTTTGAAATGACCACTATATCATCTCAAATGTAATTATTTGGTGGCATAACCAACAAACAAATACTTTTGGCCCAAAAAGGCTATACAGTGCCCTCTCTATAAAACAGAAGAGAAATAAAGTGAAATTTATTTAAAACAATTACATATATATTGTTGTTATAAATGTATGAATACAACTAAACAAAAAGACATATAAAGTTCTCTGTAGCCCTTCTTACTTCATAATATATGATATAACTTACTTGCCATATAATTTATTTATTTAATGAGGCTCTCCCTTTGAAAGTCAGCTCTATGAATGCAAAAAAATCTTTCAGTGAATAAGGTAGTGGCTGACATATGGAAGGAGCACAATAAATATTTCTTGAATAAGTGTGACATTTAGGAATGCTTTTGCTTACAAATAAAACAATTAATGGCATAAAGACATTTATTGTTTATGTTATAGGAAGACCTGGTTAGTGTCAGAGATTCTCTGTATTGTCATCCTCAAAGTGCTGGTGATATCTCCCCTTGTTTTAGCAAGGTGGTTACTGTAGCTGCAGACATTATGTCTTCATATAAAAGAATCTCAAGTAGAAAAATTGTAATGGAAGAAAAAAAAACCTTCTCACTTGTATCTTTTCAGGATGATAAACCTTTCCAATGTCTATAGTAGACTTCTTCTGAGGTCTCATTGGCCAGAATGACTTCACACTGTCATTTATACACAAATTACTGGCAAATGGGGATTAATAACATAATAAACATATACACCAATCAGGTTTTATGTCAGGGACTGGACACAATGCTGTGTAAACAAAATTGGAATTTTGTCAACAAAGCATTAGTAGACATTGTATCTCCCTACATGATGTGTAGCTAAATAAATGCTTTATTATGAATTTATAATACACAATAAGGTTACCTTTAATCATTATGATAAAATTACCTTTCTATAGTAAGCGTTATAATAAAGTTATAATAGGTTATCTTTTTAAAAATTTTAATTCCAGCATAATTAACATACAGTGTATATTAATTTCGAGTCTGCAATACAGTGATTCAGCAGTTCTATACATTACTGTGCTCATCATGGTTATTACACCCTTCATCCTCTTGAACAATTCCATACGTTACCAATGCTGGTCATGACAAGTACCCTCCTTAGTCCCCATCACCAATTTCACCCATTCCCCCACCCATCTCCCCATTGCTAACTACTAGTTCTCTCCATTTAAGCCTTTGTTTGCTTGTCTCTTCTTTCTTCCTTTGTTTTGTTTCTTAAATTCCACATGAGTGAAATCATATGGTATTTGTCTTTATCTGATTGACTTACTACACTTATTATTATACTGTTTAGATCCATCTATGTTGTTGCAAATGTCAAGATTTCATTCTTTTTATGGCTAAGTAATACTCCTGTGTGTGTGTGTGTGTGTGTGTGTGTGTGTGTACCACTTCTTTATCCATTCATATATTGGTGGACACTTGGGCTGCCTCCATATCTTGACTATTGTAAATAATGCTGAAATAAACATAGGAGTGCATATATCTCTTCAAATTATTGTTTGTAAATACCCAGTATTTAGTAATTACTGGGTCATATGGTAGTTCTGTTTTTAACTTTTTAAGGAACCTCCATATTGTTTTCCACATTGGCTGCACCAGTTTGCATTGTTACCAATAGTGCATGAAGGTTCCTTTTTCTCCAGATCCTTGCCAACACTTGTTGTTTCTTGAGTTTTTGATTATATCCATTTTGACAAGTAAAGTGATATCTTATTGTGCTTTTGATTTGCATTTCCCTGATGATGAGTGATGTTGAGCATCTTTGTATGTGTCTGTTGTCTTCTTTGGAGAAATGTCTGTTCATGTCTTATGCTCATTTTTTAAGTTTTTTGGTGTTATCTAAGTTCTTTAAGTACTTTGGATACTAACCTCTAATCAGCTACATCATTTGCAAATATTTTCTCCCATTCAGTAGGTTGTCTTTTAGTTTTGATTGTTTCCTTTGTTGTGCAGAAGTTCTTATTTTGATGCAGTCCCCGTGGTTTATTTTGCTTTTATTTCCTTGCCTCAGGAGACATATGTAGAAGAATGTTCTATGACTGATGTCAGAGAAATGCATTATGCTGTCTTCCAGTATTCTTATAGTTTCGGGTCACACATGTAGGTCTTTAATCAATTTTGAGGGGGGTTTTTGTGTATGGTGTAAGAAAGTGGCCCAGTTTCATTCTTTTGCATGTGGATGTCCAGTTTCCCCAACACCATTTGTTGAAGAGACTCCTTCCCATTGGATATTCTTGCCTCTTTTGTCAAAGATTAATCGAACATATAATTATAGGTTTAATTTTTGGCTTTGTATTCTCCTCCAATGATCTATGTGTCTTTTTTTTCCCCAGTACCATATGTTTTAATTACTACAACTTTGCGATATAACTTGATTTCTGGAATTGTCATACCACCAGTTTTGTTTTTCTTTTCCTTTTCTTTTTTATTTATTTGTTTGAGAGAGAGAAAGAGTAGGGAGAAGGGCAGAAGGAGAGACTCTTCAAGGAGACTCTCCATTGAGTGTGGAGCCTGACTAGGGGCTCCATCTCATGGCCCTGAGATCATGACCTGAGCTGAAACCAAGAGGTGGACACTTAACTGACAGAGCCACATAGGCGTTCTTGTTTTTCTTTTTCAAGATTGTTTTGACTCTTTGGGGTCTTTCCATACAAATTTTAAGTTTGTTTTTTCCAACTCTATAAAAAATAATATTGATATTTTGATAGGGATTGCATTATATGAGTAGGTTGCTTTGGGTAGTATAGGCATTTTAACAATATTAGTTCTTCTAATTCATGAGCATGGAATATCTTTCCATTCATGTATGTTTTCTTCAGTTTCTTTCATCAGTGTTTTATGACATGTCTTTCACTCTTTGGTTAAGTTTAGTCCTAGGTATGTTATTATTTCTGGTGCAGTTAAATGCAATTGTTTTCATAATTTCTCTTTTTGCAGCTTTATTATTAGTGTATAGAAATCCTATGGATTTCTGTATATTGATTTTGTATCTTGTGATTTTAATGGATTCATTTATCAGTTCTAGTAGTTTTTGGTGGAGTCTTTAGAGTTTTCTATATATACTATCCTGTCATCTATAAATTAATAGGTTACCTTTTAAAATTTAATATAATTGAATAGGAAAAAATACCTAGAGTGACAGTGTGTCACTTAATGTTGCATTTAGCTGAATGTAACAGAAACAAGATGAAAATGGATCACCAAAAAGTTTTTTTTTTCCTTTTTTAAAGATTTGTTTATTTATTTATTTGAGAGAGAAAAAAATGAGTGGGAGGGCAGAGGGAAGGAGAGAGAGAATCCCAAGCAGGCTGCCTAATGTGGGGCTCAATCTCACAATGCTGAGATCATGGCCTAAACCAAAACCAAGAGTTGGATGCTCAACCAACTGGTGCCACCCAGGTGCTCCAGGTTGTTTTTTGTCATTGCTGTTTTCTTACAACAAGAATTCCCCAATTAGGCAGTTTCAAAAACTGGTACATAGGCTTCATGATGTTACCAAGAACTTAAGCTTCATTCTGCATACAACATCCTTTCTTTGGACCATAAAATGTTTGTTGTACTCCTAGCATGTTTGCAGGCCATGAGGAAAATGAGAGAAGAAGGGAAAGGACAGAAGATGATTACCAGGCAGTTGGCCACCTTTCAGACAGTGTCTACCAAGTGATTTCTGCTTGTATCTTCTTGGCTGGAACTGGTTCACAAGTCCACCACTCTCAGGGGAAATGAGTATTTTCACTTCATCCAAACAAAAATGTGGGTCTGTTATTAAGAAATGGGGAGAATGGATATTTTTCAGGCAACTGTTAGTGTCTTCTATTTTGGTCACAAAATATTTTAACAGTGGCTACCTGTGAAATTATGGGTGAGGCCTACACCTTTTTGTATTGCCTGAACTGTTTTCAACACCCTTTTTTTAATTGGAAAAAAGCATAAGGAAGCTATATATTAATTTTGAAGGGGAAAACAGAAAGTTTAAAGATATTATTTTATAGGTTGTACCAAAATACCCCTGACACTAACATGTCTGCTTCAAATGATCATGTCAAAATAGTCTTACTTGACCTTCTCTTGTTATTTACTGCAAATAAAGTCACTTTGCATGACAAATAAAATAAAATAGTCAATTAAGTTAAAAACAAAATACTCTTACTTAACATGTAACTTTGAATCTTAGTTAACTTATCCATAAAATAAAGACATTATACTTAACTGTCCAAAATTATTGTAAACATAAATAAAATAATGTATATAATTTATTTAGCAGAGTTGTCACCAAATGGTAACTTTTATTTATTAGTGCTTAAATACATGGTAGATAATATAAGATAGCCCTTTTAATTAACTTATAATTTATTGATTTTATTTAGCTATATCTTTTATATTTGCTCATTTTCACTAGGCATGTAGTAGGTAACAGAAACCATGCTAAATGTCTTATCTATATTAAGTCATTTAAACCTCAAAATAACTCATGAAGTATGTAGTGTTACTATTGCATTTTAAAGTGAAAAAAATGCAGTTTAGGGAATTTAAGGAAATTGTCCAAGATTATATAGCTAGGATATGGCAAAGCCTACATTTTGACACAGGCAGTTTGACCCAAATTTTTCAGCCTTAAATAGTCTACTAAACAAAAATCTAAAATGCCTCAATTTTAAAATTATGAAAACATCATTAGCCTGGTTACAGATCAACTCACCTAAGATATTAGTCTCATTATTTTAATTTCTGAATCTAGCAAAAGAACCATAGAATCAGCTGAATACATTTTTGAATAGCATTCAAAAGTTACAAACTTGTCATTGTAACTTGTCCTCATTATATCACCCCGGTTGATAGTGCTGCATTGAATAATTTCTGAAAATTCAATTCAAATTCTCAGAAGAGTATGGATTCATAGTTTTTATAAATATTTAAAATGCAAAATTTTCAAGTTAACTCATACACTGATTACAATTTTTCTAGGTCAGTCTAAAGACTAACGACATGATGAAAAAGAATCAAGCAATCTGCAACAAAAAACCAAGAAAAATTCTTTCTCAGATATTTTACTGACATAACTAGTTGTATTAACTGCTCACATAATTCCATTCATAATTATGAAATTAATAAAGTGTCAAGAGGATAATGAATTTTTATTTTTAAAAAATATGAGGCGAAATCATTATATAAACAATTTATAAATTATCTTAGCTGAATTGAAAATGACTATGTTAATTAGCAAAATACATTGGTAAAAAAATTAGACAATTTTATAGTATTATCTCTGCAAAGCTGCTGCATTTACCAATAAATTTACCAAATAAATCAAGTCCAGTAAAAGTTAACAAATGCCTAATATCGTCCTGCTGCTTATCAGGAAAAGTTGAAGAGTATAAGAACTGATTTTTTTTTTTAAGTATTTATGAGGCACAGAGGAGGGAAGGATTATATGTAGAGGTTGGTCAGAAAAGCTTTAGATAGGATATAACAGAATGCATCTTTAAAAGAAGAACAGAAAACTTTTTTGGAACATTTCCATGAAGAAAAGCCTTCCAGGCAGAGGGACTAATATAAGCAAAACACAGAAGGCATAAAACAGTAAGGTAGTTTTGAGGAATTCCATGCTTTTCAACACTCCTGAATGTGAATGTTGAGGAAAGAAACAACATAAGATGTCAATAATAAAGCAAGTGATTAATGGAGGATCTTACCTGCCATAATTGTAGTTTGAGCTTTATCCAAAGTCAGTGAGGAGACACTGAAAGATTTATATCAGTAAGGCAATATGGTTATCTGGCATTTTAAATCAATCACTTCCATCACTCTCATAGAAGATTCTTGTATCAAGAAATATCTCTTGAGAGGGAGGAGTCAAGATGGCGGAGAAGTAGCAGGCTGAGACTACATCGGGTAGAGAGATCAGCTAGATAGCTTATCAAACCATTGTGAACACCTACAAATCCAATGGGAGATCGAAGAGAGGAAGAACAGCAATTCTGGAAACAGAAAATCAACCACTTCATGAAAGGTAGGACCCGCAGAGAAGTGAATCCAAAGCGACGGGAAGATAAGACTGCGGGGGGAGGGTCCAGCTCCTGGCAAGCGGCGGAGAAACGGAGCACTAAATCGGGACCTTTAAAAGTCTGCTCCACTGAGGGACATTGCTCCAGAGGCTAAACCGGGGTGAAGCCCATGCGGGGTCAGCGTGGCCCCAGGTCCCGCAGGGTCACAGAAGGATCGGGAGTGTCTGAGTGTTGCAGAGCTCGCAGGTTTGGAGTGGGGAAGCCGGCCACAGAGACAGAGCCGAGGAGTGAGTTCTCAGCTCAGGGTTACCTTGAACAGGTCGAAGGCTGGGTGAACTTGGAACACAGCCGGAGGCCAGGGAGATGGGAGTGATTGGGACTTTTCTCTGGGGGTGCACTGAGGAGTGGGGCCCCGAGCACTTGGCTCCTATGGGCCGGAGATTGGGAGGCCGCCATTTTCATCCCCATCCTCTGGAACTCTACAGAAAGCATTCAGGGAACAAAAGCTCCCAAAAGCGAACCAGAGAGGATTACTCAGCCCAGCCCCTGGTAAGGGCGGTGCAACTCTGCCTCGGGCAAAGACACTTGAGAATCACTACAACAGGCCCCTCCCCCAGAAGATCAACAAGAAATCCAGCCAATAACAAGTTCACTTAACAAGGAGAGCAACAGAATTCAAGAGGAGGAGAAAGCAAAGCACGGAATTCATGGCTTTCTCCCCATGACTCTTTAGTCTTGCAGTTAATTTAATTTTTTCTTTAATCTTATTTTTTTTCTTTTTTTCTTTTTCGCTAAATTTTCTTAACTTTTACCCTTTTCTTTTTTAACACTTTTTAAATAGTTTATCGTAACAATACCTTTCCAAAAAAATAATAATCTTTTTTGAATCTTCATTATTATAGTCATATTTTATCCTTCATAGTATTTAACTTTATTTTTTGTATTCACATAAGAGTTTTTTCTTCTAAAAATTTGGGGTATAATTTCCTCTAGTGGATCAAAATATACCCTAAATCTAGCTCCGGGCTTCTTCTAGTCTCCAGCCTGAGCAAATTCTCTCCACTTTCTTTTTCTTTATTCTCCCAACCAACTTACTTTATCAACTCCTTTTTTTAGAAATTAAAAAAAAAATTTGTTTTTCATCTTTATAGGCATATTCCATCCCTTCATTTTGTTTACCCTTATATACGTTTTTCATTATTTAAAATTTTGGGAGGTACTTTCTTCTAAGAGACCAAAATACCCCACAATTAAGTCGGTGACCCTGTTCTAGTCACCAGTCTAATATATATATATTTTTTTTCTTTTTTATATTTTTTCTTTGTCTTCTTTTTTTAAATTTTTTTTTCTGAATGTCTTTTTATCCCCTTTCTCCTCCCCCCCAAAGATTTGGGGTCTCTTCTGATTTGGTTAAAGTGCAGTTTCCTGGGGTCTTTGGCACCCTTTTAGTACTTTATTTGTTCCTTCATACACTCTTATCTGGAAAAAATGACAAGGTGGAAAAACTCACCAAAAAAAAAAAAAAAAAAAAAGAACAAGAGGCAGTACCGAAGGCTAGGGACCTAATCAATACAGACATTGGTAATATGTCAGATCTAGAGTTCAGAATGACGATTCTCAAGGTTCTAGCTGGGCTCGAAAAAGGCATGGACGATATTAGAGAAAGCTCTCTGGAGATATAAAAGCCCTTTCTGGAGAAATAAAAGAACTAAAATCTAACCAAGTTGAAATCAAAAAAGCTATTAATGAGGGGTGCAATCAAAAATGGAGGCTCTTACTGCTAGGATAAACGAGGCAGAAGAAAGAATTAGTGATATAGAGGACCAAATGACAGAGAATAAAGAAGCTGAGCAAAAGAGGGACAAACGGCTACTGGACCACGAGGGGAGAATTCGAGAGATAAGTGACACCATAAGACGAAACAACATTAGAATAATTGGGATTCCAGAAGAAGAAGAAAGAGAGAGGGGAGCAGAAGGTATATTGGAGAGAATTATTGGAGAGAATTTCCCTAATATGGCAAAGGGAACAAGCATCAAAATCCAGGAG